>CM031591.1:9744447-9780447 GCA_018467065.1 Ephestia elutella | reverse complement strand
ACTAGAATATTTTGCACAAGAAATTATTTTGGAACTTAAATTACTTTACTTGTCCATACTTGCATCACCTTCACCTTTATAAGCTTTTTGTAGCCATATTAACTTGATCTGACCGATTCTCTTTCAGAGTATTTCGTTTAAACATGTAATATCAAACAACAAACAATCTCCGCCTTATGATTCCAAGACATCTCACCGAGATGTACTTAAATCGTTCACAGTCCAGGCAGCGCGACTTTGAATGTTCTTCCTTTAAGACATTCGATGTGCTCAGACGCTGGTAGTTTCAAAGCCAAGTTAAAACCCATTTCTTTGAAGGTTCGCATTAGAAAAAGCCCTTACCTTTCCCCTTTCCCATCTTATCGGTAGTGGACAATCGAAGTTTGTATGTACATATGTATATATATATATATATAGTATATATATATTAATGTAAGTATTATTTCATGTGTGTATATTTATATTTATTATATTATTTTATATTTAGTTCATCAATTTATTTATTTATTTATTTTTTACATATGTTGTACTCTTTTTATTGTCTCAATTTTCTTTTCTATGTCTCTGTTCATGCACTGCTATTTATGTTCATCTCTTTCCGTTCACTTAGGTTGCCTGGAAGAGATTGCACTTGCGATAAGGCCGCCTATTATACATATTTTAACTATTATAAGTCTCAATTGGTATCCTTTACATGTTTTTGGTGCACAAAGCATCTTTACTTACTTACTTACTACATAACATTCATTTTGTTACAGATTTATAATTTCTCAACTTACAAGTGTAAGTTAGTGGTAAAAACTGTTTGGGCTTTATACGACCTTGTGTTTATTCGACCATATGTACTAAACTGTGCCTGTAGTTTTTTTTCAAATAAAATAAAGAAGAAAATAAATTTAGAAGAGTTTATTTTACATTTTTAAATAGCGTTCAGCTTATTAAAAGCTAGCTCTTAGTCGCGACTTCGTTTGCATTGAATTCGCGGTAATACAGGTCCCTAAAGAATTACCAAAATGAATGAATGCTTTGCTCAACGAAATTTAATTTAATCAAAATTGTTGACCATGCTTCAAGAAAAATCTGGTACACATATTAATGCATTGCCTGTGAATTTCTGCAATGAACAGTAAAATACGTCTAAATCAGCTGATTTACTGACATAGGAATTCTACATATTTAGAGCTTTAGCCGCGGAAGATAACACATACAATTTAGTACGAAGTTATTATGAAGTTCAAAGGTTACCTATAGCTAGGGGAAACGCGGCAAGCGTTATGGGTACCTTTGAGCCGGGTAAAATCCGGGGTGGCATTTTTGACTAATTTTGGTGGTGCGGAATGTTTTAGGTCGCTGGGGGGATGTGATTATTGAAAGGGAAATGCACATTTACCTTGACTTCGAAGATCTTCTCTTTACCCTGGCCAGGGAAAATGTCTTCGACAGTAGCACGTGCCGACCTCGGGTTACTTTCTTCGAAATATCGCACAGTATTATGCACTATAACATTTGTCCAAATGCAATTAGAAACACATCATTAATTTAGCACGAGATAGTCTGATTAAAGCGGGATTATAGCCAAAATGCTGAGATATTTGGCGGAGCCGTCCGGAAAACCGTATACACGTCACTCGATTCAGTCTAACCGCCGACTTCACGAGGTCCGTCCTCGGAAGCCTTCGGTGGCGTTCGGGCGCATATAACGCTCGGAGAATCTATCTCTCTCCTTCGTTGTGCATATAAAAGGGAGAGAGGATTGGAAAGGATTAGGACAGCGGGAAATTCAAATAAACGGCGCGAACAAATTTCTTTTTACTTTTGTTTTATTTTTATACTGACGAAACTTGTTGTACATATTTAATTTTTTTGAATAAATGATTTTTTCAGAACTGAAAAAAAAATTATGACCGAGCGCGCGAAGCATTGAGCTACCGAGTTTCTAAAATATATACAAACTAACTCTTTCAAAATTTGTACCAACATTTTGTAATTGTGAAGCTTTTAGATATTAAGATCTTCGAATACAATGTTGTTATGTAATGTTGTTTTATTTATGAATAAATGAATTAAATTTGTACAAAATAAAGCAATTTATTTCAGCATCAGGAGCTTATAGTGTCATAGTCTTCCTAGGCAAACATCCTATTTCCATAACAATACAATCTTCCAGCTATCGGACGGCCCAAAACTTTGCCAACGCTGCATTTAATAATCGGACCCCTAATACGCTACGAGACACTTTCAACTCGCAACTTAATACAGAAAGCTCACGTACGTACTTCAGAATTACTTAAGCAACTAACTGAAGCTTTAAGTTCCTGTTGGTACGCTTCACAGAAATTTGAAAAACATATAGAAGTCCCTTTTATTATATATATATATATTTTTTATATAGATGCGTCTATTTTGCCACTGATATTTTATAAGTATTCGCCCATTCGTATAGCACACTTAATGAATTCTTCGTACGAATATGAATTTAAAATACGGTACCTTACATAGACATAGAAGAAAAGGTTTTTTTTTCTTCTAACTTTATGATACGTACGTTTTTAATGAACGTAAAACATTTATCATCATAATAACTACTATATAAATGCGAAAGTTTAGATGTGTTCGGATGTGCTGTGTATGTTTGTTATACAAAATTTACTGGACGAATATCGATGGAATTTGGTGCACGGGTAGAAAAATACCGGAAATAGCACGTGGGGTACTTTTTATTCCGAAATTCCCACGGGGGCGTAGCCCCAGGTGTCACAAAAAATACAGCCATTTCTAGATATGCTATATTATTTTTATTTCTGTGAACGTTCGAAGTATGCTGAAACGCTCGTGGAATACAGAAATTGGTGGTCAATCATATTTGATTAAGTTGAAATAATCAAAGAAAATTCAATTTATTCGTTCTCGTTATAACCTAGCTTTTCTGCCTCCTGTATCGCATTAATAAATAAACTGGCCAAGCGAGAGTCGAGCTTACTTTCGAATAATTCCGTAACTGCCCAATAATATCTACTAATTTAATAATAACTAGTGGTTCGCCGCGAACTTAGAACTCGCGATTATTGTTTTAAAAATATGCGTATATGTCAAAAACGGGTGGACCGATTTTGTTGCGCAACGAACTTAAAAATTCTATGGATAGTTGCTGCACATATTCGAGAGTTATTGCGGAACAAACATACAAACAATATGTTTTCGCCCCAATTTGAATTATAGCTCGCTTCGCCTCGCTCGCTCGGTCAAAAAGTAAATGCAAAATTTTGCAGATTTTTTAAATTTGTGTAAGCAATAGAATACGAGTAATTGTATTATTGTGTGACGAAGGAGAAAAATAATGGCACAGTGATGATAGATTCAGTATTTTACATAGTTCTAGTTTATACTGACGTAATTAAATCTATGGTAAACAGGAAACCCAGAAGGTTTACAATGGCAACACCAACAGTTGAAATTATCAGACTCATACACGAGTGAGGGTACGTGTGCGTTGTGTGTATATTAGCCATTTCTGCACAGCCTACTATTTTCACGCTAGAGCTATGAAAATAACCTCCAAAGTAATGAGTTTTTAAATGGAAAGAAGTATATCAGTTATCAGTGGGCGTTTACTATGGGCCTCATAAGAAGGCTCAAGGTCACCCAAAGGGCGATGAAGCGCGCTATGCTCGGAGTTTCCCTGCGTGATCGAATCAGAAATGAGGAGATCCGTAGGAGAACTAAAGTAACCGACATAGCCCGCAGAATCGCCAAACTTAAGTGGCAGTGGGCGGGGCACATAGCTCGTAGAACAGATAGCCGTTGGGGCAGAAAAGATTCTCGAGTGGCGACCACCGAAACCGAAAAACGTAGTGTTGGCAGTGCCTCCCACTCGGTGGACCGACGACTCTGGTGAAGGACGCAGGACGCGCATGGATGCGGGCAGCGCAGGACCGGTCTTTGTGGAAATCCTTGGGAGGAGCGCACTTGTGTCCAGCAGTGGACACGTCTTTCGGCTGAGAGAAGAGGAGAAGAAGAAGAAAAGATATCAGTTATGGCGAAAATATGTCCAAACATGTCTCTAACCTTTATAGTTTTTTTTTTTTTAAAGGTTACTTAATTTCTACGGAACACTGATCTAAAAACCTATTTTTGTGTGTGTGTCCTATGTCTGTGACCTGAATTAAACAATAAAAGCAGCCGATTCAACACCCGAACCTGTTGATGCCGGAAATAATCCAGTTCAGTTTTTTATTTTATTTTGTGCAATTTCTGCATAGTTTCAGCAAAAGTCTCACTATCACTGGTGTTGATTTTCGTCTATTCAAACGTGAAACATGCAAGTATTTGGAAAAAACCATCCCTCAATATTTCCATGAAACGACGAAAAAAGGTTTATTATTTGTATATATGGCTCGTGGAAACAACCAATATTTGTTTTTTAGGGTTCCGTACCTCGAAAGGTAAAAACGGAACTCTTATAAGATCACTTTGTTGTCCGTCTGTCTGTCAAACTTTTTTTCTCAGGAACGCTTTAGGATATCAAGTTGAAATTAATATCAAATACTTGGATCCACTGTCTCTTTCAGCAAAAAAATAATCACAATTATACGTCAACGCGATCAAGAGATATTACAGTAAATGTTGCGAATTTTCGCATATTTTACTATTTTAGGCAGCAATCAAAACCTACGGGGTACTTCCAGTTTATCTAAAATGACGTGAAATTTGGCAAAAAAACCAAGGTCTTACGAGTAGTTATACAGTAATTAATCTGAAAATTGTGAATATGTTGTTGGAAGTCTAAAAAAAATTCGAGTACGAGTTTTAGGGATCAATTGCAAAGTTGTTTGTTTTTTGAAATTAGTAGGTCTTTTAGTGAGAACTATAACTTAACTTTGAGGTGTACGGAACTCCTCGGTGCGCAGAGTTTGACTCTGCACTTGGCCGGTTTTTTTACTATGATGGAAACAGTTTATTACGTGGGATTTACGTTAAGGAATAACGTTCGAACCGAATCCCTTATTTGTTTTATAATGTTTTTTGGTAAACAAATATAAATGAGTTTGTATGAAAGGGCTACCTACTCAATTACATTTTCCTAATTAAATTTGAACTTTGGCAACCTTATGGGTTCGAAAAAATAATAAAAAAAGTGAAGAAAAAGGTCGGACAGACCAAGAACCGAACTCTCGTAAGAAATAGTAAAAGGAATTCCTAACCTATACAATCACTGGAACCGATGTTATATAGGTGAAGACTGGAAAAGTACTGGAGCCCGATTCTCACGTAGTAAAAATAAAGTTCACCTACATAAAAAAAAAAATCTCGTATTTTTTTCTGCATCGTCCCAGATAGAGACCTCAACACGTTTTGGCACAACGCCACGGTGAGAATGAAATTAGGCTCTTTTTGATTTAATCGATGGGAACCATGTGTTGCAGTTCTTCGCGGGCAACGGTGATCGCTTACTATAAAGTGACCCGCTTGCTCGTTTGCCGCCCTAAGTAAAAAAAATCTGGTTAAGTATAAGCATTACTCTCATTATAGCCACACATACAGATTTTATTTTATTTTATTTATCTTTATTTAGGCAACAAACAGTCATTTACAAATAATATAATTTAAATCTAAATTTTAAAAACTAGGAAAAGACCTACAGTGCCGTAAAGTTTTTTTTTATATTTATATAATAAAAGGGGTTCAATTACGTGCAGGAAACTACTACAAAACATTAGTAAGTACGCATTTTATCACGAAATTCAGCGTGAAGCAGGACAAGGAAGAAAACTAATGTAAAAAAGATGTATATAAACATTATGAAACTAGATGCTAAATTATTATAAGCTAGACAAATCATTTAAAAGTTTACGCTTTAAATCAAAAGAGACATTGAACAAATCTATATTAAGAAATTCTTTGTTGTATATGGTGGAACGACGTACAAATGAGTTACGAGTATAGTTTTTATGTAGACAAGGAGGGAAAAATAGGAATTTTACGAGGGGCGTACTTGGTAAACGTCTAGGTGTCAATAAGGAAATTTTACTTAGAAGTGTTGATGAGTCAATTAGATTATTAAGAATTTTATAGAGATATACTAAGTCAAACATTTTACGCCTGTCTTAAAGAAAGCAACTTATGATGGTGTAAAGAATCATTATATGAGTCGAAGTGTAACTGTTCACGATAATTTAAAGATTTCATAAACTTTTTCGTAATCTTTCTATTCTATCTATGTGTACTTTATAATTAGGATTCCATACAACACAGCTAAAATCCAAAAATTGGATTGAACAAATTTAAATATAGTAAATTTTAATGTTATTGTATGCATTAATGGTTTACTCACCTGCAATATGAAACCTAATTTTTGAAATGCATTCTTCATCATATGGTCAATGTGCTTTCTAAATGATAATTCAGAATCCATAATGATACTCCAGGTCTCTAATTTCTGTTACTCTCTTTAGTACATCATTGTTTAGTTTATATTCATAGTTGATTATGTTTCTTTTTCGAGTGTAGGTTATGATATAACACTTATTAGTATTAAGAAGAAGTTGGTTAGTAGAACAGTAGTGTTGTAACGCTAATAAATCCCTCTGTAATTTGATACAGTCATCCACTGACCTAATTATTTTATAAATTTTATTATCGTCGGCATACAAAAGGTGGTGGCCGTTATTAAGTGGGTTTGTCCTATATTATTTATATATAAGGAGAAGTTAAGGCCCAATATGGAGCCTTATGGGACTCCTGAAGGCACAGGAAGAAATTGGTGAACAGTATCCCTTAATACAAACGGCTTGACTCTATTACTGATGTAGGATTGAATCCACTGAAGTAGACAGCCGTGTATACTCGGCTTTCGAGCTTTAAAATTAGGAGTTTATGATTTAATTTGTCAAATGCTCCGGGAGAAATCGGTATAGATGATCACCTGCACATTGTCATCCATAATGGAGCTACAAATCATAAAAGTTAGCATATTACTTCGACACTACGATTTTTAAAAACCATGCTGTTCTTGAGATATACAATTTCTAATTTAAATGCAGATATCACGAGTCACAAGCTTTTCAAGAATTTCACAAACATGATACTTGAGATGGGTCTATATTCAGTAACTTGCTCTCTATTTTTGTTTTAGGAATTGTTAACTGTGATTGTTTCCCATTATTCTGGAAATATACTCGTATCAATCGATTTGAAATATAATAAACATTGGGGTTGCAAGTTCTTCAGCGCACTAGAAATTATTACGGGGTGTATGTTGTCGGCCCCTGGCTCCTTATGTATATTTACTCTTTTAAATTCATTTACGATTGTTTCAAAATCAAACTTTATGTGATTGATGTCAACAGTTGTGTTAAGTGTATGCATTTTTTGTGAATTCATGAAAATGTTTTTGCATTGCTGTTTCTATCATTCGAAGAGACAAAAACGGACCCAAAACAATCGTTAAATGCATCACAAATTTTTTTACCATCAGATATGTACTCACCTTTATAAGTCATAATTTCAGGAATGTCGTTATGGTTTTTTTTAGATTTTACAAATGACCAAAAAGAGTTAGGATTTTTCCTAATATTATCCTCTGAAAACTGAATATACCTGTCATAACAAAATTTCTCTAATTTTTTGAAACGTTTTCTCAAAAGTGAATAAGTATGATAATCTTGTGAATTCCCATATTGTTTCCATTTTTTATGAATTTTTTCTTTTTCTTTAGCTAATTTTATTAGTGCGTATACCATGGTGGAAATTTATATTTGCTACTAATATTAGAAGTTGCGCATATTTGTCTAGAAGTTCGTAAAAAACACTGTAAAAATAATCAACCTGGAGTTGACATCAGACATAATGCTGAACTACCTGCCCAGTCAATGGCTTTGAGTTCTGTTTTAATAGACTCGAAATCAGCTTTAAAAAAGAGCTTCTTCTTTACTTTCGCCTCCTTTGAGTGAAGATGTAAAAGTTAAGTCAGTATTTAAAATAATTTCTATGATTTATGATTTGGATCTTCACTAACCAATGGTACATTACATGAGGTAACAGTACAAAATTCGCTACTAAAGACCAGGTCCAATAGCCTATTATTTTATATTAAATTGATTATTATATTGAGAAAGCAAAGAAAATTTAAAAAAATCTTCTGGTAGTGACAGCATGCCAAAGTATTGTTGTTTGTATGAATGTCCATGCATTTATTCGACGCATTATATGACCAATCTGCGAAAGTTAGCATTAAAATCTCCAAGAATCAAGAAAAACATCATCTGGGTGAGAGTTTATAAAATCTATGACCCTATCATAAAATGAAAAGTAAACACTCTCGTGATTCGGTCCGTGAGATATATACGTATAGTCAATATGCAAGCGGCGAGGCAGCGACAGCGGCGGCCGAAGGACGCGGAAGGTCAGCCGAGTGGGGCGCCGGGCCGAGCAGCACGGAGACCCACACCTCGTCTGCAGGCGGCGGCGCACGCATGTCCACACGGTGAATGCGCGCAGCTGGCGTCGCACCGCTATCACAACACCCCCACCTCTGTCCATACTTGTAGCTACGGGGTCCCGGTCGCACCGGTACACTAGGTATCTATTATCAAAGTATTCGGAATCGAAAAAATTATCGTTAAACCAGCTTTCATTTATACAAATAATGTCATAGTTACCTGATAAAACATTTGGCAAAATTCGTGTGACTTGTACGTAACCCCTCACGTTTTGATAGTAAATTGAAATATTATTGTTACCGAATTATGAAGCTAATCAAAGTTCCACCAACATAACTAAAATATATAAAAGAAAATCAAAAATATACTTAAAAGAAACTTGCATATTTTCTTACTGTAAAAATAAAGTGAAAATGGAATGGCTAATAGCACAGACACATTCGACCGATACCGATAACAGTATAAACAACAGAGTCATTTGATTTTGGCGAGATCAGATTCACTCGACACCAGAATAGCATGCGAAGTGTCATTCTTACGCACAAAGATTTTACAATACAGATCTTTTACCACTACCTTTCTGTGCTTACCTTAATTTTGTTCTCCAATTGTGATAAGCATGGTCACTATTATCATCATTTTGTAACGCGGCAATGCGTTAATCCTCTTTGGATCTATTTATGCGTGCGCTGGCACATATATAGGTACTTATTTCACCTGTCATAAATTTTAAACTGTATTCATACATATTCGATTCTGCATTTTGATGTCATTCTTGACTCAGTTTATGTAAATCACTTATCCTCTAACATTGTAAACATAAATACAAAGCTGTTTTAAAATCCATACTAATATTATAAATGCGAAAGTTTGGATGTGAGTTTGTGAGTTTGTGAATTTGTGAGTTTGTGAGTTTGTGAGTTTGTGAGTTTGCGAGTTTGTGAGGATGTTTGTTACTCAATCACGCAAAATCTACTGGACGGATTTCGATGAAATTTGGTACAGAGGTAGATAATGACCTGGAATAGCACATAGGCTACTTTTTATCCCGGGAAAAAGCACTGTTCCCGTGGGAAATTCACGCGGGCGAAGCCGCGGGCAAAAGCTAGTAATATATATAATAACAACATAGACCCCTCCAGGGTAAGTTTTATTAGTTCTTTCGGAAGTAATTCTAAATTTATAGTGAAGTGTGTTATATTTACTAATCATTATTTATTTTAGTTTTAGGTCTTATGTTTTACCAATAAACTATTACAACGACCCTGTGGTTTATTATTATTTAGAGCAATCTAATTTTAACGCTAATGATGAAGTAAAATACCTGATGCGATAAGTGCCCGTGCCAGTAGGTTGGGAATCCCTACCGCGATATTGAAGAAAACTTCGAAGTTAATTAGAGGATTGTATGTATTTGATAATAGGTATTGTGATAGCCCGGCAAATCGACGCGGATCCGTTCGCTATCGGTGCAGGGGCCCTATTTTTGAACGTGTGACTCACCAAAAAAGCGTGAGCCGAATTGTTTTTCATTCGTTATCCATTATACCGTATTTTTGAATTGTCTATGTCGAATAATTCGCAACGAGTGGTCTAGACCACTCGTTTTCGTATGATTTGGTAGTCGAACGTTTTTTACGTCAAAATCTTGAATGACATAGACAACCGGAAACGGGTATAGATGGAGTCTATTAGGATGTTCATTTTTGCGTTTCGTTTAACGCTTACGTTCTTTGATTCAAAATTTACGAACATTTTTTTTACGATTCGTTACCGATTCAGTTTTCGTTGCGTAAAATGTAGCAGAAATTATTTCTCGCATTATTTTCATATCACTGGCAACATTGCTAGACGAGTGATTTCAAAAATACGGCTTTTATGTTTTTAGTGACATAGTAGGACGAGTGCGACGTAATAGTCTATTCGTTTTCGGCGGTATGTCATACTTTTCAAAAAGTAGGGCCCCATTCAAGTGTTGACCAATCATTCCGTCGATGACAGGTAAGGGGCGCGCGGGGATATGCGCTCCGCGGCCCGTAGTCTGTGGTTGATGTGATGGAGTTGCCATCAACATACCTTCTATTGAGTTTTTACATGACTGACCAAAAAAGGAGTGTTATGTTTTTAGGGTTCATGTAAGTCCTGAACGGCTTAACAGATTTTGATGTGAGAGGTATTGTTAGATTCCTTGCATTCCTCCGAGTGACATAGGCTATGTGAGTTGTCAGTCGTATTTTTTATTTTTAAATAATTACCTTGTGTGTCTGGTTTTGAGCTCATCATCAAATATTTTTACTACTCTCTTGCTTGTGGCTTTAAATTGGACGGACGGATTTGGATGATTTTTGGTTTTCGGGTAGAATGAAACTTAGAATTGCAAATAGGTTACTTTTCTTCTGAAATTCCCACCCCTACGCAGCTTATAGTAGGCTGTTAAATTTCTTCTGTTCAAGACAAATTGCGCGCGTTACAATTAAGTGTCTGGAAGTCATAGTATGAGTATGGCGATTTTGACAAAAACATGTTATCTCACTTAAATTATATATATTTTTTACTAGCTTTTGCCCGTGGCTGCGCGCGCGTTATTTTCCCACGGGAACAGTGCTTTTTCCCGGGATGATAGGTACCCTATGTCCTTCCCAGTATTTCTAACTATGTGTATGCAAAATTTCAGGACGATTTGGGTTAGTAGATAAAGCGTGAAGAGGTATCAAAAGAACAAACTCACTTTCGCCTTTATAATATTAGTTAGGACTAGCTGTCGCCCGCGGCTTCGCCCGCGTGAGTTTCGCTTAGATGAAAAGTATTTTTGTGCTCCAAACAGTTTCAGATGTTTCGGATCTTGAATTTTTATACGTCTACAGAAAATGCTCATCAGATTAATCAAGTTTTGCTAAAGCGCCATTTCCATATATGTTATAGTGTAGCTGGTCTCTTGGAGTTATTCATCAGATGTTCCAGATCTTCAATTTTTATACGTCAGCAGAAAATGCTCATCAGGTTGAACGATTTTTGTTAAGGCACCATTTCCATATTTCTTATGGTTTAGCTGTTCTGTTATGGTTCTTCATCAGGTGTTCCAGTTTTCAAAATGAATTATAGCCTATATGTTGCCCAGGCTGAATAGCTATACAACAAAAAAAGTTTCATTCAAATCCGTCCAGTAGTTTTTACGTGAAACGCGTACATACATACAGACAGACAGACAGACAGACAGACAGACAGACAAGAAATTCCAAAAATTTTTTTTTGCTTTCTATTGTTCTTTTTAGGTGTCCCTCTATCCATTTTAGTCAAAAATACTAAATGTACAGACAAAATATTTTTACTGTTTTATTATATGTATAGATAAAAGGTTGTATAAGTGGGTTTTTGTTTATCTTTAGCAGAAAATGAAGAGAGCGCAGAAAATAAGCCGCTTGGGTACACAAATGATATGCGTAACAATTAAGTGTCCGGAAGTTATCAGTTACAGGCCCCGGGCACGCCGGAGGCAGGGGCGCCGGTTCCCGGTCCGGGTGACGCACGCTATGATTTATAGCTCATTTTCTGGACGTATGATAATTTGAGAAATTTTGGTCTTGTTTGATTTATATACTCTGGTGTATTTGCTAGTTTTCATATTATTTACTAGCATGGACCCGGGGTCTTTGTTTCCGCGGGAATTTCGGGAAATCCTCTCTTAGTGCTTCCCTACACTCCCTAAGGAACCTACATGCCAAATTTCAGATTTCTGCGCCAAGTAGTTTTGGCTCTGCGTTGACTGTCAGTCACTCAGTCAGTTACGGAAGAATTATAAGAATGTTTATCTGAACCTGGTCTTCTGGAAAAAAAGTCATGAAAAATAAACATTAAAAAAAAAATATGTGAAATTATTATTATTATTTAAAAAAAAATATGTGTAACATTTTTATGTGAAATTTCCTTAACTTTGAAGTGACAAAAAATATTCCAATTTCTGTCAAAAATCAAAATCAAAAATTCTTTATTGAAACTTGGTCTTCAAAGAAGGCTCTTTTTGACGTCAAAAACTAATTATGTCTCAAAGCTACAAACTACTAGCATTTCGGAACAACCACTGCAGAGAAGAAATGCCGAAAGAAACTCATGAAACAGTCTTGGTCGCCTAACACGTCTGTGGAACTTAAGTAACAAAGATCCATAACCCAGGCATTCATTGATGATCGATCTTCCATATTGAATTGATAGGGTTGATAGCGACAACGAAAAACACTTTTCCCCATTCACATAGCCAAAGAAAATTGGGCATTGAAACTGACTACTCTATTGATAACTTATGGACTACTCTATTGATACTTATGTATAGAGAACGTATTATTTCCAAGTCAATAGGTACGATATTGTAGAAGTTTCCATTTTTCCTTTAAAGATCGTTTGGTTCGAACGACCATATACTTGGAAGCCTACATAGCTTGAATGGCCGGGAACTTAGATGGGTAGCCAAAGTAACCTTTTTTATCCAAAATATGCCGTTGTAAAATTTTAACCGTACCGATTAGGCAAAAAAGACTTGCAGTGTCAAATAGTATCAAAAAAGTAAACTTAATTTTGACACTAACCTTAACAAAAACTTCAATTTTGATGCAACCCAACCTAAGTACATAACCACAGTGCAATAATTCATGCTAAAACAAATTTATTCTATTCTTTATTGCTACATCGAACATTATTACAGAAAAGTTATGTATGCAGTAATAGTACGAAACAGCGGTCATTATTATAAACGCCCCGATAAAATAATCCGGCCATTTTCCGAAATACGGATTTGGCAGCATTCACTGTTAGTTTGTAGGTACTTATTTTAGTAAACAAAGCTTTGTGATAGCAATAAATATGAGGACAAAACATATTGGGGTATTTTATTATACACATTCCATCTATTCGTATCATAACTTTTTAAAATATCTTCATTTAAAAAAATTCATTGCTACGTTTTTTGTTTCGAAAGACAAACAAATATTTACACTTTTACAGATGAGGGTTTTTACAGAAGATGAGAGCTAAATATTTAAAAATAATAATTGAATCGGATTGTACCTAAATTTAATTACAGAAAAAAAGAGATACTTCTGTTTTTCAAATACGAGTAAGTGCAAAAAAACCGGCCAAGTGCGTGCGAATTCGTGGGCGTTCAAACTCGCGCACTGAGTGCAAAGCATCTCACTTATTTACAGCTCTAACTAAAAGACCAACTAGTTTAAAAAACAAACTTTTAACTTTGCAGTTCAATCCCTAGTATTCATACTACATTGAACGCAAAAATAAGTTTGTAACTTTTTTAGACTTCTAACAATATATTTTCAATTTTCTGATTTGCCAAATTCCATAAATTTAGGTCAACGGGAAGTACCCTACGTTTTGATTGCTGTCAGAAATCGCAAAATTTGCCAAAATTCGCAACATTTACGGTAATATATTCTGATCGCGTTGACGTATAATTTTGATTATTTTTTTCTAAAAGAGTCTATGGATCCGACTATTCAATATTAATTTCAACTTGATACCTTTAAGCGTTCCTGAGAAAAAAAAGGTTGACATACAGATGGACAACAAAGTGTTCCATTTTTGCCTTTTGAGGTATGGAATCCCAAAATATGAATATTTAACGCGAAGGTTTATTTTATAAAGTTCGACATCGGTATACGAAAGTTAGTGTGTTTTAGACGTCCAATATTTGTTCACGCATGAAATATTTACAAGCTCTCGTGTTTGTTATAGCCACAAGTACGCATTTTTCATGATCCACGCGTGATGTTTATCGCTGTCGTAACATTCGGATGGAGGTTTGCATTTAAAGTTAATATCTAGGTAGGTTTCTTGTAACATTCTTTTTGTAAGACTAAGTAAGGGGTTAGAAAAAGTATAAAAATTTAATTTTCTTTGAGTTTTCGAATTTAATTTTCTGCCAAATAGCCATTTAAATAGCTATATATCATCAATGTCACAATATGTATCTATTTTTAGTAAGCTGTTCGTTTTCTCTATTTTTTGTTTAAAGTTTCTTTTAGCATTTGTTTTGTTATTTGATTTAGCTAAGTTTAGTTTTAGAAATCATGTCCGTAAAATGCCACAGAGACCTTACAATATTGTGTTTGACTTAGCAAACTTGGATTGTGCGAAATGGTTCTTGGCATCCATGGAAGTAATAGGTACATACTGTGTGGCAGCCAAGCCAAGTAATTTTATTGACTGTTTACCGATACGTCATCGGGAAACGATTGTCAAATTCTAACGGGCCCCAGTAGCCAGCCGCGTTTGTAGTAACTACTTTCCGTGCGTGCTCTGAATACAAATGATACAGAAAATTATGTGATCGGACTATGGGCAAATTGGGCTACAGTCTGACCGAAACTGGGCTGATTCAAATAATTTTGAAATTCCCTCAAACTCCTCCTCTTTGTATTATTACACGACTGACCAAAAAAGGAGTGTTATGTTTTCAGGGTTCATGTATGTATGTATGTATGTAAGTTTCTTTATTCCACCATAAGTCCTGAACGGCTTAACAGATTTTGATGTGAGAGGTATTTTTAGATTCCTTGTATTCCTCCGAGTGACATAGGCTATATGACGTCATCATTAAAACAAAATGGCGGATTATATATGCGATAAATAGCAGACCAAAAAAATAAAATTTGATCAATCTTATCGAGTGGGGTATCAAATTGAAGGGCTTTAAAAGGCGATTTCAAAAATGTATATAACTTATATGTTTGTATGTACTTTTTTTGTAAAAACTTGTCAGTCGTGTTTTTTATTTTTAATAATTAGCTTGTCATTTGTCATTTTTGTATTTACTCTTGTCTCTACTTTGTATGTTTTTTCTGTAAATGGTGCAATAAAGTGTTGATCTATTTATCTATCTTTTAGTCGTATTCCTCTTGACTGAGGGTCGTGGTCATTATGTCGAATGAAACACACACACCGACTATCTTGGCAATGTTAATGGAGTGGTTTGCCATTGCCTTCTCCATTTGACACACTAGCTGATAACCTAAAGTGCTGGTTGGCTCCCTCGAACTACCAAGAATCAAGAATCCTCGCTGTCCGATTGATCGAACTGTGTGAACTGTGTGTGTTCGCGTGGTTCGATCAATCGAATAGCGAGATCGAACGATCGAACCTCGTGATCGAACGGAGTTGTGCCATGGACTATGGTATCTTTGATGGTGTAGTGATAACTACAGAATTATTTTGAACTTCTAACTGGTCAACCTTGCATGTCATATTTTAGGTGAATTAGTTGATATATTGGGATACTATTCCTGTGGCGTATTACCTGCATGATAGGCTCTCGACTCACTACAATAGCAGGCATTCAAATCCATTAGTCAAATTGAATGGGAAAGTGACACACCAGTACACAAATTTCATATGTTGTTTTTACAATACTTATTAAAAAACAGGGAGACCCGCACATCAAAACGTTCTTTGAGTCACGCCGAAACCATTGGTAGCAATAACTCGACGCGATTTTGTGTACTTACGGAATTATATCAAAAACTAAACATTCATAACAAAACATTCTATGATTAAATTAGACTGTCAACAAAATCTGCAGAGTTGGACGTCTGACATTGACAGCTGGTGACACACGTTCCGTCTCAGGGTCCTAACAAACCTTTCTTATCATAAAAAAATAAGAAATCATGGTAGGATTGTTGTAGAATTTTAATTATTCTCCTTTAATATCGTCGACTTAGATTATTATAATATTCAACGAATAAATACCTTATTTAAACGTTAGTTCTTTTAAAGAATATTAAAGGTTGGTTTGACGTGCGTCCGAATTAAGCGAAAAGGAGCGTGACAAGACGAAATGTCAAATCGAGTGGAGTCGATTCGCTCTTCCTAGATAGGCCGCCACGAGACACGTAACATGGCTTGAGCAATTATTAATTTTTTGGGGTTTTTTTCACTTTCGCCGCCCTCGGCACCCCGTCATGGGACTATAGTTTAACCTTTAGCTTTAAAATCCGCGATACGCGCAAGGACACAGGGGATATTTGCCGCCACGAAGTTGTCAGGAGGATGAGCTGTTGATATCCACGTGCCCGCCCGGCCGTATGAATTGGCGCTTCCTGGAGTGTCCTCCCATCACCAGAGGGTGCGGTTCTCCCGGACCGTGGACCGCATGCCACGGCGCAGGCCCCGTCGTCGGCGACCCCAAGGTGTAACACACGGATCCTAACCTTATTTCCAAAGGCCGCGTCGCCGCCTCCGATCCGAGGTCCCTGTAGTGGCTCAGCGCAAACCTCGGAAGGTCCAGCCAGCGTCTACTATCTCGCATACAACGGAGCGTGCAGGAGCGCCGCGTCGCTTTGAGGACGCGGCCAGTACCAGTGCTCGAACCCAATGGATCACAAAACGGTGAACGGGACAACGTTCTAAGTGCGCACAGACGTTTGTGTACGGACCTGGCCAGGTACCTTATATTTGGTTTATGTTAATTTTAACTTTTAATTGCGGCAAAGACTTATCAGATTTTGGTATTAGTATAACATGTGCCCGCCCTCAGCGGTTAGTGTGTTTATGGAATAAAATGCTATATTCTATCCCAACCATATTGTATTAATGATATCACCCTGCCCATGACTCCCAGGACCTAAGGCTTACTAGACAAGAGGTCCTTGTACTTCAAAAGTGCGAGGCTCTATCCTGAGCATTACATCCGGCTCTCTCTAAAGTAATTGTTCGTGTATAATCGCACTGCGCAGGGATATTGCCCGTCTTCGCTTCAGATAGTTGAAGACCCCTGCGCACACCGCCCAACATACACTTTTTATTTTTTTTACTTTTTATACACGACAATGGTCAGGTCTGTATCGGTCCTTATCATGCCAAAAGGCCTTTCAGCCCCATTTGAACGTCCAGACATTAACGACGTCCAGACCAAAATTGGATCAGTTCTGATCACATCTCTGCATCGAACGTTTTCAGTAAATTGGTGGAATGTTTGCCTTGACTTCGTGGAATTTTAGGATACCAAGGTACTAGAATGTGGATTTTGCTAACGTCAGTCGTCTTAATTTTCGCATTTATAAGTATTTAGCGATTTCAAAAAGGAATCGTAATCTATAGGATACATTACACAACCTACTCGTTGGCCTGGAATCATACAATTTCAATTTTTTTACAACAATATGAATTACAGGTTCAGATTTACTATTCCATAAATGAATATCTAAATGACAATTTGTAATAAAGTAGGTAGTCATATTTCTGTACCTACTAATGTAATAATAACAAAAAAAGAACTTCTAAAATTATAATAGCTATTTAAAAATACAAAACAAAACTAATTTTAGACGATTTGCGTAGTTAAGAAATTTTTTTGTTATAATATATTTAAATTATTTTTATTACAATTTTTTTAACTAATTCTTTTATTTTGTAATATTTGACTTTTTATGAATTTTATTTTTTATGTTAATTTTGTATGCCAAATGGCGCAGCATAGAGCACATTCTCATATCCCATACACCATGTACGAGTACTACCTATGTCTGACGAAGTAAATGAATGATTGATTGATTGATTCATTATGTAGAACGGAATGCTAAAAAAATACTAAAACAACACCGACAAAAATAAACTTTGTTATCTCAAAATAAAATACACCACCTATCAAACCACCGATCCACCGTGACTGCAATGGAAATCAATGATACCCGTATTCATGGCTTGGATCACGGTAACAGCACGTCAAACATTGCTGACTTCCTCAGAGATGCACGACGTGCCTGGAATACAGCCGACTTACCTGTTGTCCTAAGTGAGCGTTAAAAGCAGCAAGGCAGCGCGACGCGATTCGTATCTTAATATCAAATCTACATGTACTACGAGATGTGCCCGCCCTGTATTTGAATCTTTCGTAAGTTTCAGTAGTATACATGTATTATTACGCAGAATTTATGGGTGCTTTCATGTAAGGTACACTAGCTTCGCTACCAGCACTACCGGTATCTTGTGTGATGTATAGCTCCTGGACTAATACTAGAACTCAGCTGTTTGTTGGCTTAGGAACGATGAACTTCGATGTAGGGCGAGTATGGTGCGTAGCAGTAAAAGCAGCAGATGCAGGAAGCACTATTTATTGTGTAACACTTAGCACTACACACAGTTTAGAGGTAGAAGTTGCACAAGCGACAGACAGTAAAATATAAAGGCTGCGGATAGCAGGAAATGAAAACACAATAACTTAAGGCCATACCCAATCAGGATTTTCCGAAAGCGTACTGTCTTTAAATGTCAAGTGTGAACCATAAGTTAGAAAGAAGTACTAAACTACTATACCGAATCAAATTACAAATAAAATAAATAAGAGTAGATAAAAAAAAAACATAATCCATAAGTTTTTTTTTTACTTTATCGTCGAAAATCACCGTAATTTAAGCGATAACAGCAGATTTTTTTAAAGAATTAACTAAATAATACAATTATTTAAAACGATACTGGCTTATTTTTTAAAATATATTTAGTGTTTTATCACAATTAAAAGAAAACCTCTAAAATAATTACCCTAAGAGTCTAACGAAAACTCGCTAGCAAAAAAACAAATTATAGAAAATTCGAAAAGTAACCTAATTGTGTCTGTCTTTAAGGCGGAACTTACGTACCGCCCCTCACCCTCTCTGATTAGCCTTGGGTAGCGCCTTAACAAAATCAATATCATAACATTAATAGTAAAACGTTTAGTTTTGGTTATAGTTATATAAGTAGTTTTAAGTTATAATCATATAAAATACTTTAAGTAATAATTATATATAATACTTTAAATTTTGTCTATTAGTAGTAGGTATAAGTGAAATAAGTGGGAGACGCCCACAATTTTTTTGCATTTTTGGTCTACTTCTTCTTATTAATTTTAGAACTGTGCTCTTGTCTTTTATAGTTAAAATTTTTAACTGACAACAAAGTATACAAATATTTCCCAAACCAAAAGACCAATACAGCACCGCACAAATTTACAAAATATTTAATTTACAAGTCCAACAAATAGTAAACAAATACAAATTTTACAACCAAACTTGGGAACCGCCGATACACTTTTGGACAATAAATTGTATCGCAAAATGAGTTTGTAACTCATTACACTCGGTCCAAACTCAAACAGTAAGATTGGTCGAAACAATCAGGACTTTGGAATTTACTTACAAGAACTAAGCTTGGCCTCCAGTCGACGATGAATGGGATGAAGTATTAAGGCTTGTTTCTTGGTATTGTAACGTTGCGTTTTATTTGTTCTTTTGAGAAGAAAACAGAAAGACTATTTTGTTTGAATTAGGTCATCTTTTGAAACCACTAGTGCCATCTGTTGTGCAGGTTGGAAATTAAAATTGAAGATGTTTTGACATCTAGCATTATAGAGGTCGCTGTCCTTTGATGATATGGAATATATTTTGAGATTTCTCTTGATTTTATTATTTAATAACCGGAATAAGTAAATATTCTATTCCTAGTCATGTGTTATCCTTTATTTCAATAAAAGGTTTTAAATAAAACTCATCGAATTATAATTTTTATTGTTTGGCAGAACTACTAGGTGTTAAATGTCATAGATTTGACGTTTAAAAAAAATAAAAGGGACGCGTTGACAAAATGGTCGGGACCTCAGCCGGCAGGCACATTATATCGTTTCGTTTCGTCGCCAGGGTAAAAATGAAGGATAAACCTTTATAAAAATAGTACATACAATGCACTAACAGGTAAGGCTTGGATAAAACGCTAGTTGTGGGTTTATTTCTGATGTTTGAACATCCCGTGAAGGAATACATTGTCTTTTTTCCCTTGTGATAATTTTCTGTACAATTCGTTTCAGCCAGCCAAATTGCAGATGGAATAGAGGCCTACCTGAGTATTTATGTGAACGGTTGGATGGATTGCTTATGTTACGCAGATTTAGTAAGTATTTTTGAAATGATATATGCATCGCGCACATGGCCGACTTTGTGCGTGCCTTTGTTCAGAAATTTATAAAATATCTTATTCCAGGAACCGATCATCACTGGTAGACTGGGTTCATGGATGGGGAGTGTGTCGTAGATTGTTTTGATCAACACGAGATACTCGTAAGTTGTTTTTTTATCTAGTTGAAGACATGTGTTGGCCACATGGTTGCAATCTTATAAATGAATAAAATCCATCTCTTTTCTTTCCAGATGGGATTTTACAAGAAAAATTTTAAAAGAAAGAGATTTAAAAGTTCAGATTTAAAAGTTAAGATTTAAAAGTTAAGACTTAAAATTAAACTAAATTAAACTGATTTAGAATTTCTACCTAAATAGTTCTTACTATTGGAAATCTATAAATACTTAACTCAGTTCTTAATGTTTAAAGTTTTGATATTTCATCACTGCTTGAATAGTTTTTACTATACAGTAGTCTCCTTTAAATAAACATCTTTTGAGGTTTAAATATTTGCCCAAATAGTATAGGGGTGATTAGTTTGGTCAATCACAACGGTTGGAGAACCTGTCGGCGTGGAGAGTTCAAGATATACCTGCAGGATCACCAGGAGACCGTGGTTGCGGCAACAGGAAACATTTAATCTACGGAATCTTTGGTTAGATCCAAAAAGAGGTACCAAAATTCATCTTATCTTGCTACGTCGAAGCTGGGGAATCAACCTTTGCTTTCCCTTGTATTTGTTACTACACAAAATTGGTAATTAATCATTTTGAGGAGCTTTAATAAACCACGCGAACCGAATATACTCTCACGACCCTTTATATTTGGAAATTATTATGTTCTCTCTGACTCGGTCATCCTTACACACAAGAGTTTTGCTCATAATAAATAAGGTTATCTAAGAGTTTACATATTTTAAATATTGTACCATCCGTGTCCTCCTAGAGGGGTCATGTTTAAGAGTATAACTGTGCAATATTGTAATGATATCTAAATAATCAATAAATTCTGAGTACCTACCGAGTCCAGACAATTTTATTTTATTTCCATTTAGCTAGTCCGGTTCCAGTTTTTTAACAAATTTCTGAAAGACTCTTAACATAACATAACATACAATAAAACCCTAAAATTACCTATAAAGATCTTTCAGTGGCGCCCACTTGGTTTATTAAAGCTTCATTTTGGTAGTGTATTATTATTTTCAGCTCATTGAAATAACTACTTTGTAATCAGGTTGTGCATTTATTTTTCATTTCTTATTTAGGGAAAATAAATACAATTTTTAGTTTTGGTTAATTTATTTTCTCTAAAATCAAAATAAAGAAATAACTGAGTTTTTTTTATATTCTATCTGCAAATTATTATTTTTTGCTGTGCTGCTGTTAGTGTATGCTGTGCCTTGTTTTGTATATTTTTTAATGTAATGTAACCATTACATTTATATTTTTTTTCTTTGGTGTGTCATAACTACCTATACCGGGTTAATGATAAATATTACCTACTATCTAGACATATAAGTTACTATATAATATAAGTTACTTTATAAATCACAAAATACATATTGTTATAAAACTGCTTACAATACAGGTACTTAATCCTTTTTAAATACTTTGTATAAATATTCACAGATTAGTGAAATATTTTAATACTTTAATTTCACAACAAATTTTAAATACAAGTACTTATTTACACACAGCGATAGGGCTGTGCATATTATTTTTTTGTGGTGATTTGTGAACATGATGTTCCACTTATTTTGTTTTACAAGTAAATAACTTGCATACTTATTGTGACAGAGAAAACATATAGGTTATATTAATTTCTCCCTTATACTGGTGTTTATTACTGCTCCTATATAAAAAAAAAAAAAAATGGATACACAAAGCGTTTATTTTCATTCGTTGCTACGCGAAGAGCTTATTTATGAGGTTTCTGTTCGATCGGAGATTCCAGAGGACACCGTTCCCAAATTGCGAAAACAGTTGAAGTCACTTTGTAAAGAATTTAAGCCGGAGGACATTTTGGGTGATGATATCAAACCCAGTGTGGAGTTGCCTCTTGTTACGGATAAAATCAAGGAATTACAAGGTATTTTGGATAATTATAAGAAATCTAAGGATCGTTATCAGCTCTCTCGTGCGAAGGCCTTATATTGTCATTGTTTGCAAAGATTGGAGAGGTTACAATGTGAGGAACCTATGGATAAGGATATTTGTGCTGCATTACTTTCAAAGTTGAAACCTTTTCTTGGTATTTTAAACGGTTGGGATTCTAAAAAACAGGAAGGTGAATCCAGTTCTGGTTCGGTTGAAGAGGTTGCGAAGGATAGTCAGGAGCGTTCTCCTATTAATAAATTAAATATCCACAAATGGAATATTAGTTTTAATGGTCACACAAGTGTACATTCCTTCTTAGATATGGTATGTGAACGTGCTACGGCTTTTGGTGTAAACGATACAGTGTTGTTCAAATCTGCGTTTTGTTTTTTCACGGACCAGGCACTTTTGTGGTATCGAGGTGTCAAACATCAAGTTTCATCATGGAAGGAACTCAGTGCTTTGTTAATCGAGGAATTCGCACCAGTTGATTACGAATACAGATTGCTAAGCGAAATAAGGTCACGTACACAAGGTTCAGATGAACCTATACACATTTATTTTGCGGTTATGAGTGGAATGTTCTCGCGTTTAAATACACCACTATCTGATAAAGACAAGTTGGATATTTTATTACATAACATTAGACCAACTTATAAAGAACAATTAGCGTTATACGATATTAGTTCTATTGATGATCTCAAACTTAAGTGTAGGAAAATAGAATCGGCACGTCAAAGCACAGAATTGTTTGTTGAACCACCTAAACAATCGAACATAAATCCCGATTATGTGTACAAGTGTAAACAGACAAAAAATGTCACCGTTGTGTCTCAACCACCTCAGGTAGAAAAGAAATTTCCAGAACAAAGACAAACTAGTAACATTCAAAATCAAAAACAATTTATTCAAACACACCATAATAAACATTTTGGTAACACACAAAAACAGGATACAGTGAATAAAAATAAAAAGTGTACTGTTACAGATGTAAAGTGGATAACCATAGTACTAGATTTTGTAGAGACAAAAGGTTATTATGTTTTAAGTGTGGAGAATTAGGCTACACAACTCGCTCCTGTCCTAAATGTGAAACTGGTTCGAATCCAAAAACTAGGAAGCTCAAATCGATGTAAACTTAATTCGAAGGAAAAGGCTGATCCTTTGGAATGGAAAGAATGGTTAGGGATTGTATCTAAATATTTTAAACATAACAACGTTACATCGGTTTTGTTTGAGCCAAACGTAAATGATATTCGGCCTTATCTAAATGTAGATATCCTAGACTTGACAATTTGTGGATTGTTAGATTCTGGTGCAGCGATTTCAATTATAGGAAATAATGCTCATAAGCGTTTTATTGATTTGGGATATTCTTTAGAAGACACTAACGAATCAAATGTTATGGTTGCGGACGGTTCAGTTTGCAATACTATTGGTTATTTAACACTGCCCATTACTTTTAAGGGAGTGACTAATGTAATCAAATTTCATGTAATACCTTCTATAATTTCAAATGTCATATTGGGAGTAGATTTTTGGAAAAGTTTTAAATTAATGCCGGAGATTTTTCAAAACATATCTTATATTGAAGCACCTACAAATTTTATTCAAAATTCTAGTTATGTTGACAAGCCTATTAATTTTGTAAAATCTTATAATGATTTGAATTCTAACCAAAAAGAGCTGGCAGAAATTATGATTAAACAATTTCATGACGTTTCGTTTGAAAGCAAGGGATTAGGTAGGACACATTTAATTGAACATACAATAAATACTGGTGATGCGTTACCAATAAAATGTAGACCATATCCAATGTCACCCGAGAAATTGAAGGAATTGCATAAGGAAGTGGATAAAATGCTCGAGCTCGATGTTATCACACCTAGTGAAAGCCCGTGGAATAACCCAGTTCTTATGGTTCCAAAGCCAGATGGTACATGGCGATTTTGTTTGGATTGTCGAAAGTTAAATGCAGTTACGAAAGGGGATGCTTATGCAATACCTTATATACCTCAAATTTTAGATAGCCTTCGAAATGCTAAATTCATAAGCTCTGTTGATTTTAAATCAAGTTTTTGGCAAATTAAATTAGATGAAAATTCACAAGAAAAAACTAGTTTCACTGCTCCGGGTAAAGGTTTGTTCAAATTTAAGGTAATGCCATTTGGTTTGTGTGGAGCTCCTGCTCGCCAACAAAGATTGATGGATATGCTCTTTGGTACACCTTTTTGTAGTGATATTACAAAGGGTTTAGTATTCTGTTACGTAGATGATATTGTTATAATAGCTGAAGATTTTGAAACACATTTACTGCTGTTAAAACGCGTTTGCCAAAGAATTGAAAATGCAAATTTAACAATTAATTTTGAAAAAAGTAAGTTCTTCCGTAAATCACTTAAATATCTTGGGTATGTGGTAGATGAGTGTGGATTAAGAACGGATCCAGAGAAAGTGCGTGCAATTTTGGAATTTCCTACACCAAAAACTTCTAAAGAGGTCAAAATGTTCTTGGGAACTTGCTCTTGGTACCGTAGATTTATAAGAAATTTTTCATCTATAGCAGCACCACTTAATGCTCTTACCAGTACAAAGATTAAATTTGTTTGGAACACAGAAGCTGAAGAAGCTTTCACTCGTTTAAAAAATTGTTTAGTTTCAGCTCCGATTTTAGCCTGTCCAAATTTTGAAATACCTTTTGCTGTACATTGTGATGCATCAAGTTATGGTATTGGTGGCATGCTAACCCAAAATATTAATGGTCAAGATCACCCTGTGGCCTATACTAGTAGATCACTAAATAAAAATGAACGTAACTACAGTGCAACAGAAAGAGAAGCTTTAGCTGTCGTTTTTGCAGTTGAAAAATTTGAGCCATATTTGGGAACTAGACCTTTCACTGTTGTCACAGATCATGCATCCTTAAAATGGTTCATGAATTTGGAAAATCCTACTGGACGATTAGCTCGTTGGGGTTGTCGTTTGTCACAGTACAATTTCACAATTGAGCATAGAAAAGGGAAAGATAACGTCGTACCGGACGCTCTCTCACGTTTACTCAAGGTTGAAGTCATAAACACTCCCTCGGTAAATGAAGACGATGATGAGTGGTATAAGAAAATATTTCAGGGTTGTACAGCATATCCGAAAAATTATCCCAACTACCGTATAGAAAATGGAAAACTGTTTAGATATTGCAAAAGTAAATACACATTAACACAAGAGTTTGATTGGAAAGAGGTTGTGTCGAAATCTGGGCGTGCAAAGATTATCTCGGAGAATCATGAACCTCCAACTTCAGGACACCTAGGAGTATTCAAAACACATCGCAGGATATGTTTGAGATATTTTTGGCCAGGAATATATAGAGATGTAACAAATTATATTAGAAATTGTGCCACATGTTCAGCTTACAAACACAGGACAACTCTCACACCAGGACTTATGGGTCAACCAAAACAGTGCTATAGACCATTTCAAGTTTTGTCAATGGATTTGGTAGGACCTTTGCCTAGATCTCGTTCGGGATTTGTACATTTGTTAGTGGTAACATGCTGTTTTTCAAAATATACCATGTTGTTTCCGTTAAGAAGTGCAACTAGTGCCGCGGTGACAAAGAACATTGAGAATTATGTTTTCTTAGCTCACGGAATTCCTGAAACCGTAATTACCGACAACGGGGTTCAATTCACGGGATCTGATTTTTCGTAAATTGCTTGAAAAGTATAACGTTCCTCGTGTTCACTACGGACCTAGGTACACACCACAAATTAATTTAGTGGAGAGATATAATAAAACCGTAATGACAGCTGTCTCATCTTATGTAAAACAAGATCATAGAACATGGGATTTAAATTTATATAAAATACAGTTTGCATTAAATAGCGCTGTTAATGAAACTACTGGTTTTACACCATTCTTTTTAGTTCATGGCAGAGAACCGATAATAAATGGGTCATTTTATAAAGATACTGGTGATTGTGATTATGATATAGCCATGCCAAGGGATGAATATGCAGGTGAGTTTGGAGTTCTGAAGGAGATCTTTAATAAAGTACGTACAAACATTTTAAAAGCTCACGCTACGAACACCAGGTATTATAATTTACGTCGCCGTGAGGTTAAGTTGTCTGAAGGACAGGAAGTTTGGCGGAAGACCTACATACAAAGTGACGCTGATAAATTTAAAGCTACCAAACTAGCACCTAAGTACGAGAAATGTATCGTAAAGAAAGTATTGTCACCATTGGTCTACGAATTAGAAAGGATATGACGGAACATATCTCGGTACTTGGCATATCAAGGATATCAAGGTATGACTACCTGTTTCTCACATCGCTTATACCCGTTTCTTCCTTATTTTTTTCTCCTCACTGTTAAGCAGTGGACTCTGGTTCTCTAGCCGTAGGACGTTTTTACGTGTTGCTTTGGTATATACCAAACAACGATGCCAAGGTTATTTTGAACTAGCATTAGTATGCTAGATTTTATTTTGAACTAGCATTAGTATGCTGGATTTTATTTTGAACTAGCATTAGTATGCTTTTAGTTTGCTAAGTTTTAATTTAAATTAGCTCAGACTGCTAGGTTTTATTCTTAACTAACTCTAGTTTACTAGATTGTGTTTTAACTAGTTAATAGAGGTCGTGTTTTAACTTGGTTGCATGCTCGTTAGGAAATATTTTGGTACTATGGATAGTAGGTACATACATAGTTTTACTAACGGTTAGGATAGGAACACACAATTTTCTTTTGTACTTGCTTGGTGATATAGCTTCCAGCTGTCACTAAGGTTTTTTCTTTTCTTTTAATTTTCTTTATTCTGTAGACTATATTTAGTAATATAGCTAAGAGCTGTTACTTAAGTTTTGTGATATAGCTAAATGCTGTCAATTTTTTCTTGTCCTTAGACATAACTTTAGTGATATAGTAATAATTACTGTCACGTTAGTAATTTTGTTTCGTTTAAAATGATAGCACATGTTGCATCTTTTTATTCATTTCATTGTTATCTCTTGGTAGAAATCATGTGGCACATTAGACCACTTACCTTGAGAATATTTTTTTTGTTTGTTGTGATGGTCCATGGCGGCTAGTAACTGGTTTATAGCTAGGGTTGATATCATGTGGTTTGAAAAATATTCACTATATCCTAGACTATATACTTTTTCTTTCTTACATGAGTAGAATTTCAGAGTAAATAGCTACTTACTGGGGATTGAGTACAACTGGGAATGACAGTTTGAACTCCTGGGAATAAGTGTGCTAGAACGTGACAGGCAGTAAAATCTGCAACTGCTACTGTTTATGATAGGGATGTATGATAGAAAGATAGATTGAAAAGAAAGGGGAACATATGCTCGGACAGCAGGTGAAAATTAAAGATGGAATAACAACGGTCCTGGCAGTTGGTTTTCATTTTGGTCTGTATCACAGTAGGAAAGGAAATGTAAGTAGGTAAGTACTCAGAGTTTGTTTTGTGGTGGATAGGATTTTAAAATTTAACATAGTGAAATTTTAATATTTAACGTTTTAAAACTGGTGGTTATTTTCTGTTTTATTTTCATTATTTTTTTTGTTTCCAGCTAAGTACGCTGAGGAGCAGCGGGTTTCTCCTGTGTCGAAACTTTTTTCTGGGGGAGGGATATTGTAACGTTGCGTTTTATTTGTTCTTTTGAGAAGAAAACAGAAAGACTATTTTGTTTGAATTAGGTCATCTTTTGAAACCACTAGTGCCATCTGTTGTGCAGGTTGGAAATTAAAATTGAAGATGTTTTGACATCTAGCATTATAGAGGTCGCTGTCCTTTGATGATATGGAATATATTTTGAGATTTCTCTTGATTTTATTATTTAATAACCGGAATAAGTAAATATTCTATTCCTAGTCATGTGTTATCCTTTATTTCAATAAAAGGTTTTAAATAAAACTCATCGAATTATAATTTTTATTGTTTGGCAGAACTACTAGGTGTTAAATGTCATAGATTTGACGTTTAAAAAAAATAAAAGGGACGCGTTGACAAAATGGTCGGGACCTCAGCCGGCAGGCACATTATATCGTTTCGTTTCGTCGCCAGGGTAAAAATGAAGGGATAAACCTTTATAAAAATAGTACATACAATGCACTAACAGGTAAGGCTTGGATAAAACGCTAGTTGTGGGTTTATTTCTGATGTTTGAACATCCCGTGAAGGAATACATTGTCTTTTTTCCCTTGTGATAATTTTCTGTACAATTCGTTTCAGCCAGCCAAATTGCAGATGGAATAGAGGCCTACCTGAGTATTTATGTGAACGGTTGGATGGATTGCTTATGTTACGCAGATTTAGTAAGTATTTTTGAAATGATATATGCATCGCGCACATGGCCGACTTTGTGCGTGCCTTTGTTCAGAAATTTATAAAATATCTTATTCCAGGAACCGATCATCACTGGTAGGCTGGGTTCATGGATGGGGGAGTGTGTCGTAGATTGTTTTGATCAACACGAGATACTCGTAAGTTGTTTTTTTATCTAGTTGAAGACATGTGTTGGCCACATGGTTGCAATCTTATAAATGAATAAAATCCATCTCTTTTCTTTCCAGATGGGATTTTACAAGAAAGAATTTAAAAGTAAAGATTTAAAAGTTCAGATTTAAAAGTTAAGATTTAAAATTAAACTAAATTAAACTGATTTAGAATTTCTACCTAAATAGTTCTTACTATTGGAAATCTATAAATACTTAACTCAGTTCTTAATGTTTAAAGTTTTGATATTTCATCACTGCTTGAATAGTTTTTACTATACAGTAGTCTCCTTTAAATAAACATCTTTTGAGGTTTAAATATTTGCCCAAATAGTATAGGGGTGATTAGTTTGGTCAATCACAACGGTTGGAGAACCTGTCGGCGTGGAGAGTTCAAGATATACCTGCAGGATCACCAGGAGACCGTGGTTGCGGCAACAGGAAACATTTAATCTACGGAATCTTTGGTTAGATCCAAAAAGAGGTACCAAAATTCATCTTATCTTGCTACGTCGAAGCTGGGGAATCAACCTTTGCTTTCCCTTGTATTTGTTACTACACAAAATTGGTAATTAATCATTTTGAGGAGCTTTAATAAACCACGCGAACCGAATATACTCTCACGACCCTTTATATTTGGAAATTATTATGTTCTCTCTGACTCGGTCATCCTTACACACAAGAGTTTTGCTCATAATAAATAAGGTTATCTAAGAGTTTACATATTTTAAATATTGTACCATCCGTGTCCTCCTAGAGGGGTCATGTTTAAGAGTATAACTGTGCAATATTGTAATGATATCTAAATAATCAATAAATTCTGAGTACCTACCGAGTCCAGACAATTTTATTTTATTTCCATTTAGCTAGTCCGGTTCCAGTTTTTTAACAAATTTCTGAAAGACTCTTAACATAACATAACATACAATAAAACCCTAAAATTACCTATAAAGACCTTTCAGTATATTAATGATAGGAGGGAAAATATAATTCCAATGTACAGATATGTAAATATTTGATCCCCTGACACGTTTATTTCTATCAAACATTATTATTTTATGTAAACGTATAGTCTTCTTCTTATCGAGTGTGTTATTATATTACTTACTAACACTGGTGTCAAATTTTATTCAAGTCGCCTAAAGGCACCTGACATGAGTTTTACGACTACCGCCATCTAGTGGCAGTAGCCGTATACACACTAGTAAACTAAATAATCAGCCAATATGCAGGTTTTCTCTCGATGTTTTCCTTCACCGGAAGCAGGTGGTGGTCTATTAGAAAACTACATGAGTAAGATTGGTCTACAAACTCATGCGACACAGGTAGGATTTGAATTTGAACCCGTGTTCTACCCGACCTCAGGCTGGTGTCATTACCACTTAGCCACCACCGCTTCAAATGTTATACGTACAGACGTATATTGTATATACGCCTACAATCCAATCTAACTTTAATATAAACATGAGCTTCTAAATAACCAATAGATTTGGGTGAGCTAGTAGTGTAAGTCTTTGGTACTTATGAAATAGTTAAGTCATCAGTCATACAGGGTGTTTGAGTAAACACTTGCAACCTCTCTAGGGGTGAAATACTCATGAATATGAGCATTTTTTATATGGGACCGACTCTGAAATCTCAAAAAAAAAATCTGCAGTTCCATACATTTTACAATACCCACTCACCCAAAATGTGTGGAACAGCTGATTTTTTCTTGAGATTTCAGAGTCGGTCCCATACAAAAAATTGCTCATATTCATAATACTTTCACCTATACTATCTATACACGTATACTTTTAAGTAAATAAATAAAATAAATAAAAATAAAAAAATAAAAAAGCCATTTATTCTACTACCGTAAACTGCTGCAACTTTGCACGGAATTTGACGTTTTTTGCGATTTTCTCGGAACCTATTCAAAATTTTGACTCTCAATTGTTTTTAAATGGAAGACAGACATAATGGCTTGCTATTGAGACCTCAAATCTTATTAATTTCCACCAATTTTCAGAATTACAAGGGCTCAAAGTCGTAGGCAGAGTTGTATGTAAAAGACACAAGTTTGCCTAGAAGGATAATTCGATACTTATTGTACTTATCGTTTCTGTTAATTTTTTTTCATGTGCATGAGACAACCTACTTGTCCCTGCCAATTGGATCAGTGCAATATACTGTATCATTTATTTATTACAGCTACTAGGCCAAGTTGTAGCAGGTTCTACAGACTTTCCATACAAAAATGTTGTTGACTATAGGGTTGTCCAAAAGAATATTAATACTTTTTTATAAAAGAAAAAAACCAGATGGCTACTTTCATTAAAAAATCACAATTTTAATGCTTCTTGGTAGTAATGGCTCATCATTTTAATCAACAATTATTAATAATCTTAATTTTTGATTGTAGTATAAAACAAAAGTATACAAAGTGTCGAATCTATTTTACAATTATTTCTACAAAAAATATTTGCATATTGTTTTACAAATTTACAACGAGCACTTCTAATATAACTAGAGGAAACAAATTTTAAAATAAATTTGTAAGCATAATAAGCGAGATTCACGCGAGTGAAGCTGCGAGTAAAAGCTAGTTAACAAAATTTGACAACCCTAGACCCAGGCATAGTTATGTCACTCAAGTTTTCAAAACACTACACATGATTGCCTTCTAAGTTATTTTTGATAAAAAAACAATCTTTTGCGTAAAAAAACAAGTAATACTAGAAGAAGACAATATTATCCTACCTTAGGCAGTTAATCCTGTGCGAAAACACAGCTTTTTAATAGTTAAAAATTCAAAAAAGTTTTGGAGCGCAAAAAAAATGCTGCCTCACCCACCGATCTTTGTCGCTCAACTGACAGAGTATTAATAGGGTTACAATTATAAAAAATGAAAAATATGTTGCCCAAATAATGAATAGTTACTACAGAATGGTAGAAAACGAGAATAAACCAAGCGAATGCGATATATCGTAATTCAAATGAAATAGGCAAATTTGTGTGTAGTTGGATAAGTTGCAGCAGTTTACGGTACCTTAAAAAATTTTTGTACAGCAAATGTCACACTCATACACTACATTTTTTCTAATAAAATATTATATACAATGTTCAAATTTAATTTCTTTACGTTTAGTGTCATAAAATATATTAAATATTTAAATTGATGTATATATATTCCATTTTTTATTATTTATTTAAAGTATTAATTATGATTATTAATTTATTACATATTTATTTATCATTATTTATAGTATATTGAGGTCAAACTTATTATATAATTAATTGAATTAGATAGATTCGTAGGTAGTAGTCGCCTCCTTGGCGTAGGCCTCCCCCAAAGCTCTCCAAGTGTTGCGTTCTCTGGTTTTTTGCACCCAGTATGGTCCTGCCTTTTTCCTGAATATGTCCCGCCATCGAGTTACTGGTCTTCCTGCGCTTCTTTTACAGTTTCGGGGTATCCATTCTGTGACCCTTTTTGTTGGTCTTGTATTGTTCATTCTTTAAACGTGTCCTGCCCATTTCCATTTAAGTTGTCGTGTTCGATATTTGACGTCTGATACTCTAGTTTTTGTTCGGATTTTCTTATTGCTGATTTTGTCTGAGATTCTAATGCCCAGCATACTTCTCTCCATTCTTCTTTGGCAAACGGCGAGTCTTTCTTCGTCTTTTTGTCGTAGTGACCACGTTTGACACCCGTAAGTAATGCTGGGTAATATTGCTACATCGTGTAATTTTTTCTTGATTGTAATACTAACGTCTTTATTTTTCATGATTTCTTTCAGACTCCAGTACTTTTTCCACGCTAGTGCGATTCGTCTGAGTACTTCATTTTCTGTACAGTTCTTAAATGATACTAATTGTCCTAAGTATATGTATTCTGGGACATACTCTATTAGTTGACCATCGACTTTGACATCCTGCAATACGCTATTTATTAATATTTTGGTCTTTGACGCATTTAAAGACAAACCTATTTTTCTTACTTTCTTTAATCAGATCATTCACCATAATCTCAAGGTCAGTCGCGTTTTCTGCAAAAATTACGATGTCATCCGCGAAGCATAGGTGACTAAGGTACTCGCCATTTATATTGACTCCTTTTTCCCTCCAGTTCAAATTATGAAATACTGTTTCAAGGACGGCTGTGAACAATTTAGGTGAAAGTGGGTCTCCTTGTCTTACGCCTTTACTTATAGGGAACTCTGGTCCCTCTTTCTCCAGCTTAATTTTAGCTTTGCACTTTGAATAAAGATCGCGTAGCAGATTTATGTATTTTACGTGAATGCCTTGTGCTGCTAGAGCTTGCCAAATAGCCTCATGGTGTACAGAGTCGAAAGCTTTCTTGTAATCTATGAAACACATATAGAGTTCTTTGTGATATTCATTAGCCTTCTCTATTAATTGTGTTACTGCCTGAATATGGTCTATAGTAGAGAAATGTTTTCGGAAGCCTGCCTGTTCTTGCTGCTGATTGTCATCTAAGGTCTTGGTAATTCTGTTCAATACTACTTTTGAGAAAATTTTATACATGTTTGTCATTATACTAATCGGCCTGTAATTATTAAGATCATCATTAATTAAAATAAAATAATTACTTTTAAGTAAAAATGTAGCTTAATTCTCCCTTACAACCTGTATTGTTCGCGTGAGTTCGATAGATGTAAACTATTCGAAAATGAATTAGTACAACTGGTAATATTGTATGATCATCCGATGCGGATTTTCAACTAAACCGGAAAAAAAGTGGGCCAAATAAATTAAATTTATAACAACCCAGTTTTTTTGCAGTCGGTTAAACATGAACGGTCGATTGACACTACAGCACTGCAGTAAACTTAAACTGTACTGTTATTTTAACAAAATATATTATTTTTTGTGGTGTGAAGTGCATAATTTCTTGATAGGTATGAAAATTGACATTTCATATAAAAATTCAATGTATATTCGTTTACATAGATAGTTATTTAATTGTAAGACATATGTTGTAAAGTGACGTCTTTGGAGAAAATGCAGTGGAGTTTGTTGCGCCGCCTCTTCTCCACTTGCGCTTTGGAGGCGGTAGTAACCTTAGCTTTAAATAATTTTATGACCTCAACTAACTAATAATTAAATATTGTTTTTAAATATTTAAGCCTATTTAAATAAAAACATTTGACTTTATTTAAAAAAAATTAAATACGTGAGTGCGTAACAACGGATGATGTATGTCAGAGATTTCTCTGCGAGGATATTCGTTCATGAAGGAAATAAATCCATGTATTTTACCGTTTAGTCTGTTTTTGACACTGAATATTATCTCTAGAGTTGACTCTGTACCTTTTACACTCTATTTTCTGATCAGATATGTTTAGAAACGAGTAATAACCAGGCCCTTGATTCTATAAATTAGAATCGACGTACAAACGTAGATGTCGTGCCTACTGAGGTACGACAACTGTGTGTCTCACAAGCCAAAGAAATCGTAATAAAACATAGAAGTCTTACAGAGATCTGTCACTTTTTCTTTGACTCTTGAGACACTATTGAAACACGACATCTACGTTTGCAATTAGTAGAATCGGCCCCGTGTTTTTCTCAACATAGAACGAAAGAGAGAGAAATAGATTAACACTTTACTGAACAGTGAACTGCTATAGCAGTTACAATAATTAAACTTCTTTTGTATTTCGAATACTGTCCGGTAAAGTATTAAGGGACGTCTTCATTATATTATTATAAGGACTGAATGATAATAATAAAATAAAACTTTATTTAGAAATAGCCTTCAAAGTTATTATTAAAAAATAAATAAAATTACACTTCGAAATAACCACTGATAAGAAAAAACTCACATAAAATACATAGTAAATATAATTGTCAACTGCACGTTTGAGAACTCGATGTTCCATGTTTCAGCGAGATTTTGTCGATAACCGGTATTCTTTACCACGTCCCTAGAAGTGTATCTTTGTATAAAGTTTCGACTTAATAAGGTCACGTCTCTGTCACCACGTTTCTTAGATATGATCCTTCTTTATAAGAACCTCCTTTGTTCACTGATATTCTGATATTAGCGTTGATTGAGGGATCCTGAATATTTCTTGATAATATATCGCCTGCCTTGTTTCCATTCTTGCAGACTTTTCCTGTGGGATCTTATTACAAGCTGTTATAACATACAATGGAATTGTATGTTCGGGTTACAGCATGTAAGCTAATTAGAACTAGGTATATACTTCCTTGTTCTTATATATTTGAAATTTTACACGTGGCTTCAGTTCCGATGACTATGCATTATTATGATAAGCATGAACTGATGTTGATAGTTCCTTGTGACTACGGCTATTAATTATACATTTATCCGAATTGTAGTGTCCCACAAACGCTACAATATAATTATCACAGCTAGGGTATGCGCACCACTCACAAACGCGCCTGAGCACCACAACCAGTGTACTTCCTAATGTTCCACTGTGTGCCTAACTAACTAGATACCGGTCCGTACACCAGGACATCACTGAATGGAATGAGCGTCGGCGGGTAGCGCGCTCTATCGTTGCATCGCGCGCTCCCACTACTAGTTTAATAGTTATACGTCACGGATCCACGTATCTCCATTCTATCAGTGCCCACTATCCAGCTAAGTGTGGCCTACCGATTTTCCGAGTCTACCCTTCTGTTTACGCCGTAAGGGATAAAACGTGATACTGTGGTGTATATCATCGGGTTCCTGGAGTAACTTGGACGTCTTGTGAAGAACTCGGCATTCGGAATCGTCTCCAAAAGTGACAAGCCACTACTATAAGGATAATTATGGTAATAAATACTAAAATGAAATCAAGTGCTTCCATTATTTTTGTATGCAAAATAGATAAAGATGATAAATAACTTAACGCAGATAAGTTATTTAATATTTTTAAGCTTTTGTTCAACTTGCGAAACCTCGCTTTTTAGTCTGACATTGACATGATAAATATTTTTTTGTTAATATTTCATGTCGTATGTAAAAGTCTCTTATTCATTAAGCCCATAGACGGACATAGAAAAAA
>CM031591.1:9716191-9744347 GCA_018467065.1 Ephestia elutella | reverse complement strand
AACGGATAAACCAATTTAGATCTATAGTTATATTCTCTACTACCATGTACCCGCGACTTCATCTACGGGTAATTTACTGTTACCTATTAATATCTCAGGTTCTAAGCGGCGTATCAAGATTAAACCTACGCCAGCATTCAACAATACAACAGTAAAAACCTCATCAAATTTGGTCCAGTTGAATAAAATATAGACAGGATGACAAAAATTAAAAAAATATGATTTTGGTTTCTATTGGCCCTATAATGACCCCTTTGTTATCTTAAATATCTTATAAGTACTGACAAATATCAGTTGTAGTTTTATTATATGTATTGATATTTATTTCTTCACACGACGAATTTAGGAACAATTAGGACGATATTACGTTCCTAATATCGTCCTAATTGTTCCTAACCCAACCAACCCGCAAAGAACTGGTTAATTACTAACGCCATCTGTCGTTTATGAGCCTTACTTTTTCGATTGGCTATCTCTCCCCTACGGCCAACACCCCGGAATTACCTAAAGCACAGAATTAATATAAGTACTACGAACAGAAAGGAATACTGCCCCTCCCGGAATATGGCACCCCCCGCACTTCTCCCCCGTTCTTGTGTGTATTGGAACACGCTATGACTATGAAAACGCACACATTGACATGTTACTGACGTGTTCACGGATATACAATTTCATTTGTAGTAGTAGTAGGTATATTTGACGCCTCGTTTCTATGAAGCGTCCGCCCTGTGCCTAAAGGGCATTAATATTCTGTACTTCTTTATTTTACACTCGTGATTCTGAAGTTAGGACACGATAATTATTCCTGTTTAAATCACAATTAAAAACCGATTAGGCTGCTCGACTTTCTGAAAATTACTCACGCCCTTTGCAACGGTGTATTGTTATTATGTCGGGAAAATACCTAATGAGTTTGTTTTTAAATTATGTGAAAAAAATTCTTTAAATTGTAGTCTTTTTCGTAGGTTTTCTATTTTGGATGCCAAGTAACAAATTGTAGTTCTAATACCACAATAGTTTGGGACACAAAGTATTTATTTATTTATTTATTTAAAACTTTATCAAACCAAAATAATAAAATGGTATAAAAGGAGAAAAAGGGAATGGTAAGGATATCACATAATATTGGGGATTCCTCCACTCATAGGCGATGGGCTAGCAGCCTGTCACTATACCTGAATCTCCATTTCATCAGAGAGCCCACTATTGAGATAAGCGTGGCCTCACGTCTCACGACTCTTGGCTCTGTCTACCCCGTAAGGGATAAAGACCTGATTCTATGTATGTATGTATGTATTACGTATTTTATTTTCTAAAATTAATAAGATATCTTATAAGCAAAATCTTTATTTTTTGAAAGGCCGGCAATACCTCCTGCGATACCCCTGGTATTGCAGTTGTCCATTTGTAGCGGTGATCGCTTACCATCAGGTGACCGCTAGCTTGTTTGCCGCCCCATATTATTTAAACTTTCCCGTTATTCCAACTGTAGAGGAGCCCCGTGGCTCTGCTAGTAAACAAATCAAAAAAGCGCTTACATTCAATAAATTGACGATTTATTTCTGATACATGAAAATACTCAAAGAAAATATCGTCCAATTTTACATATGTATTTCCCATATTCCCAAAGGACTGGGCGCGTTTCGGGCGGCGAACACTTAAACTACACACATAAACTAGTTAATCGCGTTCCGCGTTCTTTACAAAATTGAAAAACAAGCTAATTAATCAATCAATACATATAATAAAACTGTAACTGGTCTGTGTCTGTAGATGATTTTTAAGAAAAAAAAAACTATGAGGGGTCTTCATGGAGCCAATAGAAGCGAAAACCATTTTTTGTAGAATTTTTGTCTGTCATTCTGTCTGTCTGTATGTATGTTTATATGCGCATCACGCAAAAACTACTGGACCAAAGATACGGTTTTTACTGTTGTATTATAGAAGGTCTAACTTAAAATATGGCGTAAGTTTCATCTTGGTACGCCGCTTAGAACCTGAGATATGCGCGGACGAAGTCGCGGGCACAGGCTAGTAAAAAATAAAATACACGACTGACAACTCACATATCCTATGTCACTCGGGGGAATGCAATGAATCTAAAAATACCTCTCACAACAAAATCTGTTAAGCCGTTCAGGACTTAAGGTGGAATAAAGAAACTTACATATACACAAACATGAACCCTGAAAACATAACACTCCTTTTTTTAGTAGTGTAAAAAGGACTCGAAGACCGACGCCTGAAACGAGCCCAGACCTTGCCAAATCCGATTTGTACTTGGGTTCCGCCAAACTTTTTTCTCATACAAGTTTCCTATTCCATTCCAAAGGCGACTAATACGACCTCTTCTTTTAACCCCTTTTAAGGTCAGGAAGGATGAAGGATATCTAAGTAGACTTGGAAAATAAAGTTGTTAATACAATATTTTTTTTTACAAAACTCTAACTTCAAATGTAGTCTTTATCACGTAGTAATAAAGTTTGAAATGGCATGTGGGGTGTTTTCATATGTTACGATGTACCCTAGGGGTATTAGGAAAGTCCGCCGGCGAGAATCTGTGGAAATTGGCCACGAAAAAGTCAAACTTTCTATGCGAGATTCGCATACGAATCGCGCTCTGGATGTGTGTACACTGCGGTGCAACGAGCCAAGTTTTTTGAAAAATTATTTGTTCATTTTTAGCTGAAGCATCTATTACTTAATCCTAACTAATATTATAAATGCGAAAGTGAGTTTGTTTGTTGGTTTGTTTGTTACCTCTTCACGCTTTATCTACTGAACCAATCTTCCTGAAATTTCGCATACACATAGCTGGAAGTACGGAGAAGGACATAGGGTACCTTTCATCCCGGGAAAAAGCACTGTTCTTGTTGGAAATTCACGCGAACGAAGCCGCGGGCGAAAGCTAGTTATATATAAGGTCGTTGTCCTAATTTCTGAAGTTCGATACGTATTGGCATAAAGCGCAGTCAAATCTGCTTTCCAAAGAAAAATCCTGGTAGGTGTATATTTAAGTATACATATATAGGTGAATTCAAAATCATTGGCATTCTTTCTGGTGAAAGTACTCATGAAAATGAGTAACTTTTTGTATAGGACCGACATTGATATCTCAAAAAAAAAATCAGCTGTTGCATACATTTTGGGCGAATTAACTTACAGACAAACAAAAATAAACAGGCAAAGACATGTGGTGTACATAAATAATACGCATTTTTTTATAACATAGGGCGGCAAGAAAAGAAGAGAATCGTGAATCGGAAGAGGATCGTGCCGTCAAAAGAGCATATGAGGGTCGACCGCGGGGCCATCGACCAGTCGGGCGATGAGGTTCTGAAAGACCTACAGAGCCTCAGAGCGGAAAACTGGCGAGAATTGGTGCAAGACCGCAAAAAATGGCGTCATCTCGTGTCGGAGGCCAAGATCCACTTCGGGTCGCTGCGCCGCAGTAGTAAGTAAGTAAGGGCGGCAAACGAGCAAGCGGGTCACCTGATGGTAAGCGATCCCCGCTGCCCATGTACTACTGCAACACCAAGGGTATCACAAGAGTGTTGTTGGCCTTTCAAGAACGCATCTTCTTGAGACTCGTTTTTTGAAGGTTCCAATGTCATATCGGTTTGGGAACGCTTCAAAATATTTCCTCATCATAATAAAATGCAAGTGATGTAAGTCGTATTAAAACTGTTGAAGTATAGTAAACACGAGAGTAGTAAACTGCTGATAAAAACGAAATTAAACGTCGCTCATCGTTCAGAACTTAGATATTAAATTTCGCAGACTACAAACGATTCAAAAGTACGGTATTGGTCATGCCGCATTTCCTGTTCGGCGAACGTTCACAGGCAAAAAGTGTACTTTTTATGACTGTACGTGTGCCCAAGGTTATGGGAAAAGGAGATGTTATCCCATTAATTAACCTTTGCGTGCCTCGCCCTCCCCACTTCCTCGTTTCCGTGACAACCAGCGTTTTTTTGCGCGCTTAGCAAATCTCTTCACAATATGTCTTTAAAATAAATAAATATTAATAAATATTTTAAAGACATATTGTAAAGAGATTAAAAGGTAATATTAATAAATATTAATAAATATTTTAAAGACATAATGTGAAGAGATTACAAGATTTACCTATGTCATGTAATTTTTTTCACATGTATTAGTTATTCAACAATATAAAACAACATATATTTTTTTATATTATTAAAAAGTAAGTAGGTCCTTAAAAAAAACCGGAACCTCTGTAAATGGTATGGCATTGGATGTACTAGACTTTAACTGAACAAGCGAGAATCTCCCTTTTCCTGACTGGCCGATTTTGCTTTGGTCGGTATGTGGGTTGTTTGTTTGGAAGTCGCCTTTCTAAACAGATCCTTATGAAACATGTGTGTCAACACACATGTTTCTTGATTTATTTGGATTTTTTTTGTCGAAAGTTTTTTTTCCCCCAACCAAGGGGGGAAATGGGGACAAAAAGAGGAAAAGCTTATTGTTGCATTATTAATGAACGGATTTCGATCACATTTAGTAGAAATATCGTACACCGGTGTACCATATAAAATAAAAAGGAAGAAAAACGAGGATGTTTGTGGTAGCGTTAGGGTAAGGAGATGGACCTACGCCCGCGACGTCTTCTATTCACAGGACCACTAGTATTATAAATGTAAAAGTTTAGATGTGTATGAGGATGCGTTTTTTTTTAATCATTTATTCTACATAAAAACAATATACACTCATACAATATTTACCGAACTGCGGAAAACTCGCACTCGCAATCTGTGTTCGGTGAGTCGCTATTACTCTTAGAAAGAAAGTATGTGGATGTTTGGTACTCAATCATGCATGATCTACCAAAAGGATTAAATTTAGTAATAGATAGAATATAACCGGGAGTAGCCAGTAGTGTTTTTATTCCAATGGCTGTCACGGGAGCAGAGCCCCGAGCCTCATCGTCATTAACATATCTCCTTCTTACTATCATCAATAATATGCGGAAATATGATTGCGACTTTTTCGTTCATTTGCGGGAACCGTTGCCGACTGAACGCGCGCCGTTCCATTTATATTTTCGTATTTCTCTGTAACTTTTTAGTCAAAGCTTCAAAGTGAGTTTTGATTTTTGTAACTCATTGTAAAATCTTTTGCTTAGGTAAAGTCGAGAATTTTTTGTCTCTTTTTCTTCTTTATTGCTCAACTACTTTATCTGCTGTACGTGAATCGCGTCGCGCGCTCATGTCCATTTGACATTATTTAATTGGATAAATATGTAAAAAAATAAGAATATTTTTTTTTTCTCTGGTTGGATCGGGAATCGAATACATACCCTCGCTAAATTAAATAAGTCTTTCCGATAGCAAATCATCTTGTGTTGTTGCCTAAATGTCTTTGCGAAATGGCTCTAAAGTCTTTGGATGTCACAATTATTACTTACATACCAAGAATTCATTACCTTAATTAAAATCGGAGATGATTTGAACGTCATCTCCAAGGTAAGTCATTAAAAGGTGAATTGTGTTCTTGAATTTTACATTAGCTATGATTAGCTATGTCTCTTTGTTTTTGGCAGTTAAACCAAATTAAGAGAATCTTAGATTTAAACATATTACTAGTGGTTCGCCGCGAACTTAGACCTCGCGATTATTATTTATTTATTTTCATAAAAATGCGTATAACTCAAAAACGGCTGAACCGATTTTGTTGCGCAACGATTTTAAAAATTCTATAGATAGTTGCTATACTTATTCTTAATATCATAGAAATTAATTCAACGGTTCGAGAGTTGTCGCGGAACAAACATACATACATACAAATAATGTGTTTTCTTCCCAACTTGAATTATAGCCCTCGCTCGGTCAATTATACGAATCATTACAAAATAGTATAGAATTTTTTTTAAATAGATATCTACGATGAATGAAATATGCCCATTGATCCGGTTCACTTAACTTTATACATTTTTTACTTATGACTTCATAATTCGAACGCATTATAAATCGCGTTAAAAACGTCATTTAACGCGATTAATAGCGCGTTCGAATTAATCAAATTTTCGATCGAATTTGTATTTTTAATTAGGTAAGTGAGCTCTAAAAAATTAATTTTCGATACTCCCCTTTTTCGATACACCTCTAAGATGGTGAAAGTTATAAAAACCACAATTCGGTGCCGAGAAGTGAATTCCTGATATGATAAAACTTAAAATAACTAGTCGTTCGCTGCGAACGTAGACCTCGCGACTATTAAAATACAATATTTATTTTCACAAAAAATTAAATATCTCAAAAACGGCTGGACCGATTTTGATGCCCAACGAACTTGAAAATTCTATTAACCATCCCTACATATATTCCAACTTTCATCAAAATCGGAACAACGGTTCGAGAGTTATCGCGAAACAAACATACATACATACATACAAACAATGTGTTTTTCGCTCCAACTTGAATTATAGCCCTCGCTCGCTTCGCTCGCTCGGTCAATTAATTATTTAAACTTTATTGTAGGTACGGTACACACATACAAAAGTATAATACAAAAGGTGGACTTAATGCTATATACTGGTTAAAAAATATATATCTCACGCAAGAATGAACAGTTTATTCTTAAAATTCAAAGAAAACATCGTAATTAAATCTGACAAAATCATCCTAAAAGTATTGATGGGTAAAATTTGTAAAATATTGGTATACCTAGATATATCATAGTAAATATATAAATGTTATATAACCACCATATAACGAAGTACTCAAGCAGATTGTTTACGAGAAGGGGAATTTTTGGAAATCATAATGGGCAATGTACTCCAAATCAAAGAGATTGTCGGTTTTGGATGAAACGCATGGTCCGTGCCTGCAAAATTAAAAAAAATATTTTAAACCAATTTTTTTATCCATTTAAACTCAATGAAGGTTTTTGAAATGCATCTAATGTGATAGTAAAACTATTTTTCTTGATATTCGCGTACTCATATAAGCCTATAAGTGCAATATGAATACAACAGATACAATTTATGTTACGAAACTGGCGCGATTTTGACGAGTCGAGAGTAATGCACAGCGACAGCGCTTCGCTTCGATGTGTGTGTAATTGTGATATATGTGTGTGTGTGTGTTACCTACCAGAAAAAGAGCTATGGCTGGATAGTTCTTTTCTAAATGTCGCGTTCACACTCCGCGGTAGGTATTGAAAACGCAAGTACGTACGGCGGCCCCGCCGACGACGGGGCTAGTAGGGACTCACAAGTGAGTTAGGGCAAGTGCAGCGTGCCGGCGATATCGCGCGACTTCGGTTGCACTGACTCGCGGCGACTTGATTGAACATGTATAACTAAACGGCTGAGTGCAGCGTGCACGCGACTGACGACCAGTGGTCGCGCGACTTGCAGCGATCAGTCGTCACAGTCGCTTGCGATTGCAGAGCGCAGTACTTAATTGATATCTATTTTATAATAATAATGGATGCAGAAGGTTTAATAGATGCAGTTCGTAGTCGCCCGGCACTTTGGAACCAAAATCATAGAAAATACCAAGATAGATATTTTGTGCCAATGTAAATAATTGTATATACTATTTGATATGCTTATTCACGAAGACAAACATTATGCCGTATGTTCAGTAATAACACCAATAGTTAACTATAGTAAATTGCTATTGATCGGTCGCAAGTAATCGTTGATCGCTAGTCGCCCGCACGCTGCACTGTTTTTAGTAGCAGAAAGTCGCCGCGAGACGGTGCGAGGTGCGACCGAAGTCGCGCGAAGTCGCCGGTACGCTGCACGAGCCCTTACGCACACGCAAACTTTTTTCGTCACTTACTTTGCGGATCTGATCGTTGTTTTATAAATGGAGGAACATAATAATAAAAACAACAACACAACAATCAACAAACAATCTATGCAGACATTGTAAAAATATAATAGTTTTCTGACCTACCTACATTCCTACATACTACTAAACCTAGCCTAGGTTTATTTGAAACTTCATTTGTTCACAAAAGTAGCATACCTAATAACTGTTTATTAGGTTATTATTATTAGGCCGTATGTGCCTGTGCACATACGGCACATACCTAACGGTAATTAAATATTCAGATTAAATTATTATTTAAAAGTGGACAACCCTTACTTCGCCAGAAAAGGTAAGCGTTTTACGATAGAAAGAGATGGAACGTTTAGGTGAATATAACGGTAGGTTATTAGCGTTGTGCGATCTGAATTGAGCTTAATTGTATCGTAGCGAGAGTCGCTATTCTTTTAATTGATTTTTCGGCGTGTTCCTTCTGTACTTGTACTATTATGTATTCTGTGTTATCCATATCTAGAATCTTATTAATATAATAAACAAAAAATAACTAAATTTATTGTTAGAGAAAAAATAACGTACCACATAATACTCATATTGTAAATAGTACCGTCGTCTTTTACATTTGCATCCATTTCAGTACGTACTATTCTGTACTGGTTCAGACAATTAAAGTAACATTCGTTGACATAAGTCCTGTTGTCAGTGGCGCATACCGGTACATAGACCCTTTCACAAGTACACGTCAAGTTTTCTATTCTTGGCACATTATCCACGAGTTCCTCCATATGACAGTCAGTTTCATGGATGAGGAGAAAGGACACTGAAATTAAAAAAGTAATACCTTGTAAAGAGTGATTTTTATTGTGATTTATATTAGTGATTTTTATTGGATCACTCATGACTCTGTCCGTTCGTCTGTCACAGCCAATTCTACGAATCTACTGGACTAAATCAGATGAAATTTGGTAGGATGGCGTAATCCTGTGACCCTAACGCAGATGTGCATAGTAAATAATTTTTTTTTTAAATAAGGGTCATTTTCGGGGCACAAATTAGGAAAAAAAAAGTTTAGAGCATCAAATAAAAAGGCTCGTTACGAGGATCTCAAATATATTTTTGTTATTATTGTAAAATAAATAATTTTGATTTTATTCATGAAAGAAGACGAAAATTCACCATTCCCTCCCCCTGATTTCTACTACTGAGCCAAAAATTTTGAAAAAAATACAAAATCTTTTCCTGTAGATTACAGGGAAAACCTATTAGAATCGACATAGTACAGAACTCCTCTTCACGCGAGTTCAACTCGCACTCTCTGGCCAATTTTTTTATCGAAATGAATTATTTTATCTCCAACCAAGGGCCGACCCCAAATGAAATGGGAAATGGCAAGGCTGAAGAAGAAGAAGAAGATGAATTATTTTATCTCACTACATGGCACTGGCGAGGACGGTCATGTCAATGGCACAATACTGTCATTTGAATTTGACACATTGACAGCGTTGTACCATCTGATAGATATATGCCTTTAATCGTAGATGCTAACATCTGGTGGCAACGGTGGATCCAGGATTTTTTTTCAAGGACTATGGGGGGGGGGGTCAAAATCCTAAAGACTTACTCTCCCTAACTACGCCACTGCAAAAGGGACCAGATTTGCAAAAAATCAAGAAATAAACCAGATGGGCAGAAAAAAATATTTTCTCTCCACAGTAGGTGTCTTACACAGTCTGGGCACGTTTCTGTTATTTCTTAATTAGATATGCACTGTCATAGAATGTCCCTCCACAGTAGGTACACAAAAAGCAGTCTAAATCCGCGAATATTTGAACGCGATTTGTAGTCTAGTGGACCGAAAACGAAATGAGAAATGAAAAATCATTCAACTCTGAAATTTCGCTTTGATTCAAAATTAAAAATATCTACATACTAGGTACCTTTTGCCCGCGGCTTCGCCCGCGTGAATTTCTATCAGTGCTTTTTCCCGGGATGAAAAGTACCCTATGTCCTTCTCGGTAATTCCAACTACGTGTATGCAAAATTTCAGAAAGATTGGTTCAGTAGATAAAGCGCGAAGAGGTAATACACAAACAAACTCACATTCGCATTTATAATATTAGTTAGAATTAGGATTTCCTCGTAATAAACAAACAACTCCATTATAAGATTGTGTAGATAAATATATTTCCACTTACTGATGCAAATAATGATGGCACCAAGTATAGCCGGTTTTATACGTTCGAACATGTTGCCAGCTGTTTTCTCTTTGCTATTGGAAATAAAATGCAAACTGGTTTATTTAACAGTAAATTCCATTAATCAATGCACGATTTTATTACTCTATAAAATCGGACTAATTTCAGAGTGAAATTTTAATTATTTGACTCTCAATGCAGAAACGAGTGTGTTATTTTATTTATTTTATTTTAACCCTTACAAACTATCATTATAGGTGTTGAGGCCATCAGCCTCCAATTTTTTATACTTTCCTTTTTCTCAACAAATTCGATGACAAGGCAACTTGATATCGCTGTCCCCTTTAGCGGGCAAATGGGGGAGCGAGATGGAATCGACTTGCCCTCCCCGGAGCATCGCCGACTATCACAATTTAGTCTCGCATTGTATGTCATTGAGATTTGGCGTGTGTCCTGCGCCTCTGTGCCGCGCGCGCCCGTTACGAGATTCGCCGCAGATCTTCCAGGATCTTCCGAAGGAGCCACTTGTGTTCAGAAGAAATCTGGTGATCACCAGGAGAAGCCTTTCAGCAAGCGAGCGAGGTAAGCGATTGTCGAGCTCTGTCGAATTGCCGAATTTGTTGAAACTTCTACCTTTCATATATTCACATATAGGCAGTTTAACCGAGGTCTCCTCCGAGCCCAAGGTATAACTTTAAGGTCCTACCGCAAAAAGGGAGTCAGTCTATTTACACGACTGCCACTCCATAATTTGGTCCTTTACGAGCGGATTTGTCCAGCTTTTAATATTATATGTACTTTCGCTTCGGCGCTAGTGCTACGAACCGCCATCTTGTTAATTGCATTTTGCTAATTCACCTTCCATATACTTTCTTATAGTAATTTCCAATAATGGCTTCTAACAAACTCGAAGCCAAATTAAAACAACTCATTGCCAAAAAAGAAGCTATTTATGAACGAATTAATCGTTTATACGATATAAGCAAAGGCATTTCCAATTACGATTATCGTTCGAATGAGCCATTTCTAGCCCAATCTGAGACTATCAGCGAACTTTATGACAAATTTGAAGTAATCATAGAACATATTAATGAGTTGAACTTTGAACTGAAAGAAACCCCACCTGATTACGCGGCTTTAAACTCGTTCAAAGAATTATATTCAGCGATTAAATACAAACGTAATCTAATTTTAGCCAGAGATAAGACTAACGTTGGCGTGTCACTTAAGAAAGGCCCTATAAAATTACCACCTATACAGATACCTTCCTTTGATGGTAAAATTGAAAATTGGCCGATATTTTACGAAATATTTCGTAGTAATATTCACGAAAACGCAGATCTGACGGACTCGCAGCGTGTCCAATATCTCATGGGCAAACTTACCTACAGTGCTTTAAAATTAACTGCAGGTATTGTTCCCACGGGAGAAACTTATAATACAATTTGGGATTCTCTCGTTAAGAAGTACCAAGATAATCGCACTTTAGGTATTCATTATTTAAACAACATTTTGGACATTAAAAATTGTGTCAATAATACCGCTAGCTTAAACACTTTTATTGAAAAATATTCGGCGTCCATTGCAGCGCTCAAGCAGCTAAAGATACCTAAATTATTGGACTTTATGTTATTACATTGTGGTCTACGAAAGGTTGACTCTCAAACAGCCCAGCTATTCGAAACACATATTAGTGGAAAGGAATTGCCGTCTTATACAGAATTTATATCTTTTATACAAGATCATATAAAGGCACGCGAAAGATCACATACTAATAATTGTTCGCGGTTTGAAACGCGAGTGACAAATTCCTCTAATACTTCAAAAACTTTCATATCAAATAGCGCGCCACGGTGTGAAATAGAAACGCCCTGCCCAATATGCGCAGGCGAAAAACATCCATTGTTTAGGTGTGAGCAATTTAAAAATATGAGTACACCGCAAATTAGTTTCGATTTTATTAAGTCAAAGCGTGCCTGTATTAACTGCTTAAGCCTAACCCACACATTGAATAAATGCAAGTCGCGTTCGACATGCAAGTTTTGTAAAAAACAGCACCATTCATTGTTGCATTTCTCTGAGAACAACAAGCCGGACTCAACGCCAGGCGACGGCAAACCGGTTTGTTATCTAGCAGACGCCACGCAGTCTGCGCGCACTCAGCCCTTGCCGCCAGTAGAAAATACCACTTCTGTGACGTTAAACACAGGAATGCGGAATTCAAATTATGTTTTATTGTCGACGGCTCAAGTGTATGCGACTCACAACAATGGTCATGACAAAATTGTGGTCAGGTGTTTGATAGATAGTGCGTCTCAGAATAATTTAATAACTTTGAATTGTTGTAAGCGCTTGAACTTACCTATAGTTAAGCTACATAACTCATCGTTACAGGGTGTTGGAATGTCCACGCAGCTAGTGCATGGTTATATACATATAACAATAGAATCGCGCGTTAATCCCGAAGATAAATATTATATTCATGCGTTAGTGGTAGATTGCATCACAGGTAAGCTACCCGCGAATTATATTGAATTAAATGACGACATGTCATATATAAATAAATTACCACTAGCCGATTTAACTTGGAATGTGCCGGGAAATATTGACATTATTCTCGGCGCGCAACTTTTTCCATATATTTATTTAGGTAATATGATTGAGTCGGGCAGTAGCGCCCCCCAGCTGTCCTGACTAGCTTCGGGTACGTACTGATGGGAGGTGCGGCAGGTCATTGTGACTCGTTTTCTCAATCTTCCTCGTTTACCGCGCTGACTAATACTGACATTGAGTCGGGTTTACAGAAGTTCTTTGAATTGGAGGAAGTACCATTTTCACGGCTTATTAGTCCATCCGAAAAAGAGTGCGAAGATATTTTTTGTTCTTCCGTCACGTTTAAAGACAGTAGGTATTTTGTTGACCTACCCTTTTCGCGGAACCCCTCTGAGTTGGGTAATTCTCGTGCAGTCGCCCACCGCCGCCTGTTGGCCCTCGAACGTAAATTTGCGCACGTACCAACCCTACGCGAAAATTATAATAAAACCATCACCGACTATATATCTCAGGGTTATTTATCGGAAGTACCTGATTCTGAATTAACAGAACAGGGCTATTACATACCGCACCATGCGGTCATTAGGCCCGACAAAGATAGTATTCTTGTGGTTTTGGACGCCAGCGCTAAGACGCACTCAGGGTTGTCACTCAATGACATTTTACATGTCGGGCCGAATTTACAGGCCGACTTATTTTTGTTATTACTTGATTTTCATACGTTTCCCATAGCTATGACCGCAGATATTAAACAGATGTTTTGAAGAATCGGTGTTAATCCGCATCACCGCGAATACTTGCGAATTTTATTCCGCTTCAATAAGAATGAGCCTATTCGCACCTTTAATTTCAACCGCGTGCCTTTTGGATTGGCGTCTAGCCCTTACTTAGCCATGCGCACACTACGCCATCTGGCGTGTGAGCATAGCGACCGCTTTCCGGACGCATCCAAATTGGTAGTATAAGCTACCTCTGTATGGTTAAGGAAAGGTTCAAACCTAACCTAACCACGGCAAGGTTACGTGCCCCTCCTCCGCACGTAACTATACGTCACAACCAGGTCTTCTCGACGTTCTACCGTGCTAACTAACCATAATTCATATTTAATCACTGTTATGACAAGGGAAACTTCATATCAAAATATAAATAACAAACTATACGAAATTGGGCATAGTGACGTTAACAATCAAACTAAGCGGTGCCCGGCAACGGTCCGGACAGCGCGACAGACACGGAACGACTGAGCCCTGAGTGAACGTTGCGCAGCCTTATAAGAGCGAAAAGTGGGTAGAATGATAATTGAATATAACACTTACAAAATATACAAAAGCTAACAGTATGCATACTTATATTAATGCTACACATTTATGTACCTATATGTATGTACAATTATGTACATATATTTATTAATGTTACAGTCGGCCATCCTTTTCGAAACGAGTCCCTTCGTTTCAGAGCAGTGTATTGATTTAAATAGGTATAGAAATGTCTAAAATTTGTATATTAAAATGTTGTACAATTTAACATGTTGTATAGATTTTGTAAGTTGACTTTGTAATATGAATATTTGTTTTATTCTAATAAAGCCTTTATAAACACTATTTGTAGATGAAAGAGATGAAAAAAGATGAGAATTTAACTTGGTAATCCATAATTATTCATTAATCATATCATTTACTAACAAATACTATGTAATTGCATTAATGAGGATTCGTTTTCTCGAATTTAATATTCTTTTTTTTTTCTAATTAGTTACAATACAATAAATATTTACAATAATATGCTTGGTTCTTTAGGCTAAGATGTTAATGGAAACCTCCTTTAACAAAAGACATGACCTTCATGTTCTATTTCCTAGTCTAAGATGTCAAATGGAAACCTCCGTTGACATTCCTATTCCCTAGTCTAAGATGTCAAATGGAAATCTCCGTTGACATTCCAGTTCCCTAGTCTAAGATGTCAAATGGAAACCTCCGTTGACATTCCAGTTCCCTAATCTAAGATGTCAAATGGAAACCTCCGTTGACATTCCAGTTCCCTAATCTAAGATGTCAAGTGGAAACCTCCGTTGACATTCCAGTTCCCTAGTCTAAGATGTCATTGGAAAACCTCCGTTGACATTCCTATTCCCTAGTCTAAGATGTCAAATGGAAACCTCCGTTGACATTCCAGTTCCCTAGTCCAAGATGTCAAATGGAAACCTCCGTTGACATTCCAGTTCCCTAATCTAAGATGTCAAATGGAAACCTCCGATGACATTCCAGTTCCCTAATCTAAGATGTCAAGTGGAAACCTCCGTTGACATTCCAGTTCCCTAGTCTAAGATGTCAAATGGAAACCTCCGTTGACATTCCAGTTCCCTAATCTAAGATGTCAAGTGGAAACCTCCGTTGACATTCCAGTTCCCTAGTCTAAGATGTCAAATGGAAACCTCCGATGACATTCCAGTTCCCTAATCTAAGATGTCAAGTGGAAACCTCCGTTGACATTCCAGTTCCCTAGTTCTTCTTCTTAGTCGTTCACTCTTGACAGAGTGGTCGTGATTAAGGATCGGTCTTCTCGGATTTGGCCGCTGCTCTTGCGATGGCTCTCCATTTATGTCTATTGGTAGCTTTTCTGGAGCATTCTGTTGCCGGACACTGAGTTGCACTTCTGATGAGGTCGAGCCATCTGGTAGGAGATCGACCGCGCGACCGCTTGCCTTCAATACGGCCCTGAATTACCAAACGTTCCATAGCGTTATATTTACGGGTGACGTGTCCGAAGAATTTCAGGATTCGCAATTGCACAATCGACGATAGTCTCTGCTTAATACGCAATTCTTTCAGGATGGAGACGTTAGTACGGTGGGCTGTCCAGCTTATTCTAAGAAGGCGTCGCCAGCACCACATTTCCAAGGCGTCGATTTTTCTCCTTTCGTTCAGTCTCAACGTCCAAGTTTCAGCACCATATAAGAAAATTGGAAAAACCAAGCAGTACATCAGACGAACCTTTGTGTTTTTGGTTATCCTGCGGTCTTTCCAAATTTTCGTGAGCTTCTCTACTGCCACTCTCGTCACAGCGCAACGTCTTTTTATTTCGTCCTCACAATTTCCTACGTTTGATATTGTGGAACCAAGATAAATGTATTTGTTTATCACTTGGCAATTCGCAACATTAGTGATCTCTGGTTTGTTGTCGTTTCCACGATCCACTATCATAACTTTGGTCTTATCGCGGTTGATTGTGAGTCCGAATTTCAAGCTTGTCGATTCCAGAAGTTGGAGAAAGTCTCTTAAGTCTTCTTCAGATTTTGCGAGAAGAGTAGTGTCATCAGCGTATCTCAGGTTTGAAATCACTTGCCCACCAATAGATATACCCTTATCCCAACTCTCAAGAACAATCCTCATGATGTATAGTTCCCTAGTCTAAGATGTCAAATGGAAACCTCCGATGACATTCCAGTTCCCTAATCTAAGATGTCAAGTGGAAACCTCCGTTGACATTCCAGTTCCTTAGTCTAAGATGTCAATTGGAAACCTCCGTTGACATTCCTATTCCCTAGTCTAAGATGTCAAGTGGAAACCTCCGTTGGTATTCAAGTTCCCTAAGCTATATGTTAACGGATACTCCAGTCAACAGTCGGGTGTCCTACGCCAGATGTTAACGGATACTCCAGTCAACATTCAGGTTCCATATTCTAGATGTTAACGGGTACTCTAGACAACATTCATGTTACCTAGGCTAGATGTTAACGGATACTCCAGTTAACATTCAGGTTCCCTAGGCTAAATACGCCAGATGTTAACGGATACTCCAGTCAACATTCAGGTTCCATATTCTAGATGTTAACGGGTACTCTAGTCAACATTCATGTTACCTAGGCTAGATGTTAACGGATACTCCAGTTAACATTCAGGTTCCCTAGGCTAAAGTGTTTACGGATACTCCAGTCAACAAACATTGGTACAAGTTTCAGTCATGGTTATAGCGACATAACCAGCCCCAACTCGGTTGAATCAACATCTAACCTTGTATTTGTGTATTAATCTGTTTATATAATATAATATAGATAATAAAAACTTGATTAGTAGACGCATGACGGAAAAGTTCATATACTTATTCATTATAAAATTGAAAATAATAAAAAAAATAACTACCTACTGCTCTGCGCAATGTTGTCACCGAAGTTAACAAACTTCAAAAGTTAATAAATTTTTCATAAAAAATCATCACATTCAGAAAGACACATCAGTGTGTACAGTCAAACAGAATAAAATTAATTACTTGAGATTGAGTGACTATTATAAAATAGCTACAAAAATAATATGAAAAATATTACAAAATATTTTCATAAAAACAAACAATACTCACAAAACTATTTACAAGAAAAGAGTCAAGAGCAAGTTTCTAAAATAAAGAGTTATTATTCTTTCTAATGAGCAATAACAGCTCCAGACACTACTAAGCTCCGTCTGTGTTTTGTTTATCTATTTTAGGTTTGTTGCATCTAGCAACATTTTCACATAACACCATTTTTTTAGCAACATTATATAAGAAGTTGAGTCAGCTAACGAACTTTTTTTTTGGTACAAATAATAAAAATCAGTGTTATTTGTAATCAGGAATGATGAAATGACTCAACTCATCATCAAATCAACTCGACTCTCTAGAATACATAAAAATGAAATCCAATTGAAATGATAATTGAAATTTGACTACCGTCTAGCGATAGTCAATGACCAGTTCTCGATCTGAAACTTGAAAAAAAAGACGACGGAACAGCAACAAATCACAGAACAATCAGTGCAATGTTTCAGGTACAGTGCATGTATGTATAATGTGAGTATGAGAGTTTCTTTATTTAGATATTATTGTGTATACCTCACACAATAGACTTCACACACTTATTTCTTTCTTTGAACTACCCCGAGTGACATAGACCATGAGACGATTCCGTAAAAATAAAGTGTCGGATATACACGCTATATAGGAGACTGACAAACAAAGTTGGATCGATCCAATCGAATGGTGTATCAAAATGAAGGAAAAGGTGATCGCCAGCATATGTTTAATTTGAATGTAAATTTGAGCGAGAATCTGTCTCAAACCATTTAAGTAAAAATTGTTAAGTTTTCCTATAAGTAAAGCTTACTATTTCGTCAATGAGTTTCTTGTAGATAAATAAATGTAAGCTCTTATTCTAATTTAATTAATTTTGTACCTGATTGACATAGATTTTGATTTCTATAAATTATGCATGAATTTAGTCATAAGCTTGAAATAATAATTTTGTATACCCATCAGTGGGACATAGTGTACCTTTTCATAAAACATGTCAATCTATTTTGCCTATGTTTACAAAAATAAATGATTATGATCAATTTAAAGCAGTTCAGTCAAAGTTCACCAGTAAAGTGATAAGAAAACAACACATTATGTAATAACTGTTCATGCTTAATACCGAATTTAAGGTGCTGGAATAAATGAATTTAACTAGGTATGTGTCTATCTGTCAATTACCATAAATTTGTTATAAACAGCATATCAATAGCTATAGTGGCAATGGTCCAGATGTGTCCAGCCTCATCTGAGTCTTATAGTGACGACCAAAATGATAAAAATAATTTTATGATAATATATTTGTTTCATTTTGAAATTGTTCAAAATACCCTCTTTTTTAATTTATTCGAAATTTAACTATTCAAACTACTTTATAATTGCATGCATTATATTTTCTTTAAACTGGGGATTCCTCCACTCATAGGCGATGGGCCAGCATCCCTTCCCGCCACTATATGTAAATCTCGATTCAGATAAGCGTGGCATTCGAGTCCAACGACTCCTGCCTTCGTCCACCTTGCAATACAAAGACGTGATTCTATGCATGTATATGTTTTCGTTGTGTGATGAAATTTAATGAAAGAGAAACATTTATAATAAAATCATCAGCGTGACATGTGGTTCGAAAACGTAGACTACTCGCCTTTATAGGATATTGTCCTAATAATAGCAAGTTGCAACTTCATTCGACCGATGCTTCCAGGGAGTACCCTGGCAAAGCAATATGCTGCCAATAAAGTTAAGTGTATGTATTTTGTTAGCCTGACATGTAGTTCAAAGATGTAAAACACTCGGCCTTATAGGATATTGTCCTGATAAAATCGAATGACGACCTCATTTGACCGGTGCTTCCAGGGAGTGCCCTGGCAAAGCAAACATGCAGCCAACACAACACATTTATGGAAATAATTATAACACTTTAACTTTTAAATGTCATTCATCAATCACACAACGAATTTAATTAATATAAAAAGTATTACAGTACCTTTTTGTGAGAATGATTTTTGTCCCGCTTCTGAGTTATAAGCTACCTCTGTATGGTTAAGGAAAGGTTCAAACCTAACCTAACCACGGCAAGGTTACGTGCCCCTCCTCCGCACGTAACTATACGTCACAACCAGGTCTTCTCGACGTTCTACCGTGCTAACTAACCATAATTCATATTTAATCACTGTTATGACAAGGGAAACTTCATATCAAAATATAAATAACAAACTATACGAAATTGGGCATAGTGACGTTAACAATCAAACTAAGCGGTGCCCGGCAACGGTCCGGACAGCGCGACAGACACGGAACGACTGAGCCCTGAGTGAACGTTGCGCAGCCTTATAAGAGCGAAAAGTGGGTAGAATGATAATTGAATATAACACTTACAAAATATACAAAAGCTAACAGTATGCATACTTATATTAATGCTACACATTTATGTACCTATATGTATGTACAATTATGTACATATATTTATTAATGTTACAGTAGAAACCCAGTTTTATATGGATGATTATGTTTATTCTGTTCCTGATGAACAAACCGCTATAAAGTTGTCACACAAATTAATTGATTTATTTTAATTAGGTTCCTTCGACCTTGTCAAATGGGCCAGCAATTCACCCGCTTTGTTAGAGACCCTCCCTGCGTCTCACCGCTTATCAGTTAATTTTTCTAGTATGGATAACAATATTAACAATTTTAAAATCCTTGGTCTAACCTGGGAGCCCGCTGAAGATACTTTTTCTTTGACAACCAGCCCAGTGGACAGTAAATGTACAAAACGCACCATTTTATCATTAATTGCTCGCTTATTCGACGTACTTGGCCTTGTAGCGCCGGTCGTTTTGTACGCTAAAATACTTATTAAAGAACTTTGGTTAGCCAAGATAGATTGGGATGAGGTACCTCCGCAGCCAATCATAGACCGCTTCACTGCTTTAGCACGGGATTTTCCCGCACTATCTGCTCTTAAAATCCCACGTCATGTTGGAGTTTTTGCAGAATCTGTCGTAAACATTGTGGCCTTTTGTGATGCTAGCTTTAGTGGCTATGGTTGCTGTGTATATTTACACATTTCTGATACTCAAGGTAATATAACGGTCCGCCTTCTTTGTGCGAAATCCAAGGTTTCCCCGCTAAAGTAACAACACTAGCTCGGTTAGAACTCGTTGCTGCTTTGTTGCTGTCTAAACTTGTTAAGGTTGTCAGAGAGAAGCTTTCTGCCCGCATTCCGATTGCCGGTACTTATGCGTTTTCGGATTCCACTATTGCGCTCTCGTGGATCCATTCTGCCCCTCATAGGTGGTCTATATTTGTTAGCAACCGTATTGCAAAAATTCAGGAAAATTTACCTGCCGCTTGTTTTAATCACGTATCAGGGAAAGAGAATCCTAGCGATTGTCTTTCACGTGGCATGCTGCCTTCGGAGTTAATTGTACATTCCTTATATTATAACGGCCCGTCCTGGCTTCGTCAGCCTATAGAATGTCTTTTGAACTCACGGCCTCTTAGTGTTTTATCATCTGATCCGCATCCTGACGTTCTCACGCCGGCTCATTTTTTAATGTCCAGTCCCATTACTTATTTACCTTCTTCTGAATTAACAGAGGAAAGTATGAATTTGACAAAGCGTAAAAAACTTTTGGATCAACTTCGTGTTATCATATTGGAAAAAGTGGCGTATTGAATACCTGCATACGCTGCAAGTCCGTCAGAAATGGTGCACTCACGATCGTCCCATAGAGATAGGCACTGTCGTTCTCTTGGGTCAAGATAACGTACCGCCCTTGACTTGGCCATTGGGTGTCATAAAGGAGGTGTTTCCTGGATCGGATGGTATAATTCGTGTGGCTTTAGTCAAGACTGTGTCAGGCACATATAAGCGTCCTGTCACAAAGCTGTATCCTTTGCCTACCCAATAATCAACCGCAACTTAATCAAACCGCAATTTAATCAACCGCAATTTAATCAAACCGCAATTTAATTAAACCGCTTATTTACTCATAATTTCTACCATAGATATCGATTCGCTGATATTCTCAGACCGCTATTACCTCTAATCTACCCTCCTAGCTTAATCTATCTTATCTTATCTAATCTATCCACCTAGCTTCTTGTCTATATTTTAATTTGAAAGCTCTGGACCTTTCAAGGCGGGGAGCTATGTTGAGGCCATCAGCCTCCAATTTTTTATACTTTCCTTTTTCTCAACAAATTCGATGACAAGGCAACTTGATATCGCTGTCCCCTTTAGCGGGCAAATGGGGAGCGAGATGGAATCGACTTGCCCTCCCCGGAGCATCGCCGACTATCACAATTTAGTCTCGCATTGTATGTCATTGAGATTTGGCGTGTGTCCTGCGCCTCTGTGCCGCGCGCGCCCGTTACGAGATTCGCCGCAGATCTTCCAGGATCTTCCGAAGGAGCCACTTGTGTTCAGAAGAAATCTGGTGATCACCAGGAGAAGCCTTTCAGCAAGCGAGCGAGGTAAGCGATTGTCGAGCTCTGTCGAATTGCCGAATTTGTTGAAACTTCTACCTTTCATATATTCACATATAGGCAGTTTAACCGAGGTCTCCTCCGAGCCCAAGGTATAACTTTAAGGTCCTCATACCGCAAAAAGGGAGTCAGTCTATTTACACGACTGCCACTCCAATAGGATTTTCTCCCAATGATATTGATCATTAAGCTAAAATAGCTTTTTCGGGTGGTTTCGTCTGCATGAAGTTAGCTTCTGATTATACTTCGGTACATATATTATTTCTTATGAAGGAAAACATCGTGAGGAAACCTACACTCTGATTGATGATTATCAGTTTTAGTATTAGTGTGTGAAATGGAGAAGGCAATGACAAACTACTCCATTTAAATTGCCAGGAGAGTCGTTGTGTGTGTTTCAATCCATAAAATGACCACGACCCTTAGTCATGAGGAAATACGACTCAAGAGATATTTCCTATGAATTATACCTACCTATATTTGTAAAAAAATGCTTGTTTATCTCTTTATCTCCTAGATTTTTGTATTTTTACCTCAGATAGTATATCAATAAATCATCTGACTGAGTGACTGACAGACAAAGCACAGCCGAAACTACTGGACGTAGGAAACGAAGGATGTAGATTCCTTAGGGAGTACCCCTACACTCGCACTAAGAGAGAATTTCCTGAAATTTCCACAGAAACAAAGTCCTGGGTTCATGCTAGTATATTATATACTGTTGGATGAACACAGTAACCAAGTAATCATCGTCTACCGATGGCTATTTTCTCAATAAACTCGACAAACTCTTGAACGAAGAGTATGAGATTATATGGAAGTATATTGAAAGTGTAGTTCTATTACTTGATCAGCGGTGGTACCAGGTACAGGTTGTGGTCCAAGAATAATTCGAAAGCGATTTTCGTATTGTCAGTGAGTGGAATCCCTTTCGGCCGCCTCGCAACCAGATGTGAAAAAAGATTGTCTATTCTTTTTACACGACTGACCAAAAAAGGAGTGTTATGTTTTCAGGGTTCATGTATGTATGTATGTATGTAATTTCTTTATTCCGCCATAAGTCCTGAACGGCTTAACAGATTTTGATGTGAAAGGTATTGTTAGATTCCTTGCATAAGCTCGAATGACATACTAGGCTATGTAAGTTGTCAGTCGTGTTTTTTATTTTTAAATAATTAGCTTGTTTGGAACTAATTTAGACAGAAGAGTATTTTTCAAGCTGGTTATAGAATTATTTTCTTAGCGGCTGTTTGAATTATTTATATCGTGAGCGAAGCAGCAGAAAAAGTTAGTTAATTAATAACTAATTATAGTCAAAGTCAATTTTTTTTATTGAAACTTGGCCTTTAAAGAAGGCTCTTTTTCACGTCGATAACTAATTATTTAATCATAATATATTATGTCTCAAAGCTACAAACTACTAGCATTTAGGAACGACCACTGCTGAGAAGAAATGCCGAAAGAAACTCATGAAACAGTCTTGTATATAATATACTATATTACTTGTATATCTTCATTGTGCCGACTGGATGGTGTGAAGAAGAGCTGGCTTGATGTCGTCAAGGAGGAAATGCGTGCCAATGGTCTCACAACTAAGGATGCCGAAGACCGTGCGAAGTGGAGAAGAATAATAGGAAAACGGGCCGGGCTTCGACGCGTACGCTTAGGCACAGAATACATAATAGTTGGCTGAGGATGCAACCGGGAAAGCGCTCAGAGGAAAGAGAGAGAGAGATGTTTCAAAAATCTCTCTCTCTTTAGTCGTATTCCTCATGACTGAGGGTCGTGGTCATTATATGGAATGAAACACACATAACGACTCTTTGCCTTCTTCCATTTCACACGCAGAGTGCAGGTTTTCTCACGATGTTTTCCTTTACCGGAAGCAAGTGGACGTCGATGAAAACTAACATAGGTACATAAGTCAGATTGGTATACAAACTCTTGTAGCACGGGCTGGATTCGAACCTGGGACCTTTGCAGCCCCAGGCGGGCGCCCTACTACTCGGCCACCACCGCTCCAGTTTTTAAAATATAATCGCAATTTATTTTTAACTAGCTTTTGCCCGCGGCTTCGCCCGCGTGAATTTCCCACGGGAACAGTGCTTTTTCCCGGGATGAAAGGTAGCCTATGTCCTTCTCCGTACTTCTAACTATGTGTATACAAAATTTCAGGAAGATTGGTTCAGTAGATGAAGCGTGAAGAGGTAACAAACAAACAAATAGACAAACAAACTCATTTTTGCATTTATAATATTATATAGTTAGGAAGTTAGGATAGTTAGGATTTATAATATTAGTTAGGATTCAATGATAATCGCTTATAACTTGTACTGAAGGAAATCTGAGACCGTTGCGTGCGTTCCCCGATTGCATCTATCTCACATGCAATTTATTATCCTTCGGGACGGCAACCAACTTGTATTACATTTAGAAATATAGCTGTACTTACTTATCGAGTATATTGCAGGGAATACTGACCCTAAGTATACTGAGTTTTTAAACAACCTTACGGCTTGTTTACGCATAATCACGATATTGAGCAATATCAATGGAATGAAACGACTTCTTCTTCATCTCAACTCGCTTTAGTCTTATTTCCTCATGACTGAGGGTCGTGACAAGTATGTCCACTCTGGTTGATGGTTATCAGCCAGTAGGCTGATAACCATCAACCAGAGTGCAGGTTTCCTTACTCTAAACCTGGGACTTTTGCAGCCACAGGCGGCTTCCTACCACTCTGCCACCACCACTTCTCAACCTATCCTACTAATTTTTTATATGCGAAAGTTTGAATGTGAGTTTGTGAATTTGTGAGTTTGTGAGGATGTTTGTTACTCAATCACGCAAAATCTACTAGACGGATTTCGATTAAATTTGGTATACAAGTAGAAAAATACCAGGAATAGTATATTGGGTACTTTTTATCCCGAATTCTCACGGGAGCGAAGCCCCGGGGCGCGGCTAGAGTGGGATATATACTTCATAATTGATTTCATCACTACTGCATACAACATGTGTAGATACTAATCGCAGCTACAACTATACGTTGCATCCTGTCCTAGATTGATCACTGACTGGGAAAATAGTCTAAGAGGCCAGAACGATATAGTTGTAAATTAATGCTTAATAGTATACAGGTAGTTTACCATGTTGTTTACAAAGTTTACTTGTTGATTCATCCAAAAAAACATTGTCATCGGAACTTTTTTTTTAGTGTGGAGAGTGGAAATGGTTTTTATTTATCTAGTCTGAGTAACGGACTTACTACACTCTGAGAATAGAATTAATATAAGTAGGTACTACGTTCAGAAAGGAAGCTCTGCCACTCCCGCAATATGGCGTACCCCGCACTTCTCCCCGTTGTTTTGCGGTTTGGGACGCTATGACTATGAAAACGCACACATTGAAGTGTTCACGGATGTACAGTTTCATTTGTAGTAGTAGTAGGTATATATGACACCCTGTTTCTATAAAGTTTTCACCCTGTGCTCTTAGCTTAGTTTACAAGAGGATTTTGCCCTCGGAGATCCTGGGTTCAATTCCCAGTTTGGAACATTTTTGTACTTGGGTTGACAACTTGAGTTGGCAAATATTTGTCCGCGGTTCTGAACTGTAACATACTAGTTTCGGTATCTGTATTCTTCAGATCCACAAAACAGGCTCAGTGTGGCTTGAGTCTTGTCCATTTACAAGATTGCTATTGAAAACATTCATTTTACTTAGTAGAAATAATTGTACAGTCACGAGCAGCAATATGTAAACATTTTGGTCCTTAAAACAATGTGATAATATCAAAAATTGAATACATATCAGTGCTCGTGACTGACATTGAGTTATTAAAACAATATTTTATGGTACATCTTAAATTGAAGGTAGTTTTTGCTACCAGCCCCTCGACTATCACGCCATTTCCGACGTAGACACGGTATCTCGAGTCTCGACTGCTATCAGTTAATTATGTCTATGATAATAATGTTTATTTATATGTAAGTAAATAAGTAAATAGATAGTTTTGAAGACTCCGGATGATTCTAACCTAACTAATATTGTAAATGCAAAAGTGAGTTTGTTTGTTACCTATTCACGCTTTATCTACTGAAATTTCGCATACGCATATAGTTAGAAGTACTGAGAAGGACATAGGGTACCTTTCATCCCGGGAAAAACCACTGTTTTCGTGGGAAATTCACGCAGGTGTAGCCGCGGGCAAGAGCTAGAATATATAAACTTTTCAATATGTACCTTTCGTAATTTTTTGTTAGTTATTAAAACCAACCGTTTTGCTAGAGAATAACACTAGCTATAAAACCTATGTCGATAACGTTTCCATAGTCCCCAGTCCGGATATCAGCGGATCCAAACATACACTTCGAGCGTCTGATTCGAGCCCCCATTGGACGTTACATTGCATATGCATGGAATTTAGTTCGATAGCACTGCTTTCATACGACTCCCCAGTTTTCGAAATACAGGTGGTAAGTTTCCTGGTATTGTCGCATATATTTGAATAAAAGATAGGTTTTGTCGGAATTTTGGAATAAAAAGTACCCTATGTACTTACCTTAAGTTATGTTCTATTCGTATATCAAATTTGACCAAAATCTGTCTAGTAGATTTTGTGTAATTGACTAACAAACATCCACACATCCAAGCTTTCTCGTTTACGTGTACCACTAATAAATCAATTGGAATGAATTTAGGTGAAACTGAACAATTGATTTAAAACGAATTTAAATGATAGAAAAGCGAATAGAATGCGTTCATTATTTTTATCGACCGAGCGAGCGCAGCGAGCGAAGCGTCTCAGTTTCCACTAGCCGAAAATTCTTTTGTCTGTCCGGATGTTATCGCCTACAGGTCGCATTCTGAACCGATTCTCATGAAATTTTGTAAGCAGGTTCGGTAATTTTATAGAATTTTTCAGTCGAGCCAGTTTTTCGAAATTTTAAAAATGGCCGAAATATATAAAAAAAAACTCATATCTCAGCTATTTAAAAAATAATACAAAAATGTCATTAGACATTTTTGTTATTCTTATTAAGACGCATTTTTTTTGTTTGAACAACATAGTAAAATTCAATAAAACCGCTATAAATCCATATGTTATAAATTCTCATACGATAGTTCACAAAAAAATCAATAGATGGCGCAGCAAAGCTTTTAATACTCGCAAAATCGCTAATACGTTTACAAGAGTGACTTGATTTATTTATTAAATAAAATTAAATGGTTCTTAAAAATCATATGGCTTTTTTTTGTCTTGCTTGGCTTTGAATTGTGTGTATTTATTTGGTTAATGGTATTGTATTGTGGATTGCTTTGCTTGGTAGAATTATCTTAAACACTTGAAATAAATCTGATATCAAAAAACTTCATTGTATGATTAGAATCCTATTATAAAAAAAAGTTATATATATATTGCCTACATACCTACTAATCAGAGAGATTCGATTTCAAATTGAACTTTCTTTTTTGAACTTTAATTTTGTTGCGCAAATAACATATACATACATATAACCAATAGGTAGGTACCATGCATTTCTGACGACTGACGACCTCCGTGGCCTAATGGGTTCGATCCCCGGCCGGGTCAAGATGGAAAATAATCTTTTTCAGATTGACGTGGGTTTTGGATATTTATCTATATGTATTTGTTATAAAATATAGTATTGTTAAATTAGCATCCCGTAAAGTCTTGAACTTACGTTGGGGCTAACTCAATCTGTGTGATTTGTCCGTCTATATTTATTATTATATTATTATTTATATTATTTGAGGCAAAAAAGGCAGGTTTCAGTATTGTTTTTAGTGGTATTGACCAACCACAAGAACATGTTTGGGCTTATGGGTAAAATATGAGAACTTTTTACTTTCTTTCCAGCATTGGTAGGTTGGTTTCAAAACTCTTTTTAGCCAGGGACACGGTAAAATATCGGTTATTTTGTGGAAGGGCTCGCGAGGTCTATTGTTCTGATAGAACCACTAATGTAATGCTGTAAAGCACAGAATTAATATAAGTACTACGTAGTTTACAGCGTTATATAACTTGAATGGTGTATGACAATGAAAATCAAAAATATTTTATTGAAACTTTGCCTTCACAGGCAATTTTTCACGTTAAAATCTAATTATTTATTATATCGTATTATGAATCTCAAAGCTACAAACTACTAGCATTTCGGTATAATTTTATCAAGCTCTCATGCGATTCATGACAGAAAGAGTTCAAAAACATCATCATTTTCCTTCTGGTCGTAAGCAAGTAAGTAAAAATACTTTATTACCCCCAAAAAAGTTAGGATAAATTGAGACAATAAAAGAGAAAAAAATAAAATTGAAAAATTAAATATATAAGATACTAGCTTTTTCCCGCGGCTTCGCCCGCGTGAATTTCCCACGGGAACAGTGCTTTTTCCCGGGATAAAAAGTAGCCTATGTGCTATTCCAGGTCATTATCTACCTCTGTACCAAATTTCATCGAAATCCGTCCAGTAGATTTTGCGTGATTGAGTAACAAACATCCTCACAAACTCACAAATTCACAAACTCACATCCAAACATTCGCATTTATAATACTAGCTTTTGCCCGCGGCTTCGCCCGCGTGAATTTCCCACGGGAACAGTGCTTTTTCCCGGGATAAAAAGTAGCCTATGTGCTATTCCAGGTCATTATCTACCTCTGTACCAAATTTCATCGAAATCCGTCCAGTAGATTTTGCGTGATTGAGTAACAAACATCCTCACAAACTCACATCCAAACATTCGCATTTATAATATTAGTATGGATAAAAA
>CM031591.1:9634150-9716091 GCA_018467065.1 Ephestia elutella | reverse complement strand
TTGTGGACGAGTTATAAACTCTGCTTTTCACTTCGATTGCGAGGAAATAAATCAAATTGAAAAGAAATTAATAAACGCACGAAAAAACAAGATGAGCTGTTTCCCGCCGCTTTATTTTTGAATCCTACGACATTGATAGGCTTGGGCTGCAGACCTATTACAGCCTACTATTAAATTAATTTTGTAATAATATTTTTCTTAAATTAATTAAATACCCTACCGATAACTTGTATTTTAATTTTAATATCTCTTTTATGTCTTAAAAAAACATATAAGGCAATTAAATTAAAAGTAAATATTATAAAATAACATAAATTCTGTCTATGAAACTTTTTATCGTGTTTGGCTGTATGGCTCTGTATTTTCTTTGCCTTAATATAGATACATTTATGAGTAGATACGTTAATGCCATTGTGCACAAAATTCGATTTTTTGTGCAGCCTATATCCTGCACAAATAAAGCACTTTCAGAGCATGAGAAGTTGAAATAGTAGATTTTACAACAAGTGCACAAAACGAAACCATTTTTATCCGAGACTTTTAGCAGCCCGGAAAGCCGAAGGCGAGCGCTGAAAGTAGCAATGCTCGAGGATAAAAATCGTTTTGTGGACGAAGTTATAAACTCTGCTTTTTCACTTCGATTGCGAGAAATAAAACAGTTAACGCACGAAAAAACAAGAGCTGTTTCCCGCCGTTTCATTTTTTTACATCTTCGACATTGATATTAGGCTTCAAACTTACGCAGACCTGCCATACAGCCTACCTATTAAATTAATTTGGGAATAATAATTTTCTTATATTAATTAAATAATTTTAATATTATTTATGTCTTAAAAAAACACATAAGGCAAATAAATTAAAGTAAATATTATAAAATAACAAATTCTATCTATGAACTTCTTATTGTGTTTTGGCTGTATGGCTCATTATCTTTGCCCTAATATAGATACATTTATGAGGTAGATACATTAATAATGCCCTTGTGCACAAAATTCGATTTTGTGCAGCCTTATATCCCTGCACAAATAAGCACTTTCTGAGCATGAGAAGTGAAAAAAATACTTTTCACTTCTCATGCCACTCGGAAATGCTTATTTGTGCAGGACTAAACTGCACAAAATCGAATTTTTTGCACAAGGGCATTAACGTGTCTGCTCATAAATGTATCTATATTAAGGCAAAGAAAATGAGCCATACAGTAAACTTACGATAAAAAACCATGGATGAAATTTGTTATTTTATAATATTTACTTTTAATTTATTTGCCTTATGTGTTTTTTAAGACATAAAAGATATTAAAATTTAAATTGGGAAATTACGGTAGAGTTATTAAATTAATTTAAGAAAAATATTATTACAAAATTAATTTAATAGTAGGCTGTATGGGTCTGCATTTAAGCCTATCAATGTCGTAAGATCAAAAAATTAAAGCGGCGAGGAAACAGCTTCACTTATCAAAAATTTTTCGTGCGTTTATTAATTTCTTCAATTTGATTTATTTCCTCGCAATCGAAGTGAAAAGCAGAGTTTATAACTCGTCCACAAAACGATTTTTATCCTCGACATTACTATCAGCCCTCGCCTTCGGCTCGGGCTGCTAAAAGTCTCGGATAAAAATGATTCGTTTTGTGCACTTGTTGTAAAATCTACTATTATTACCCCCAAAAAAGTTAGGATAAATTGAGACAATAAAAGAGAAAAAAATAAAATTGAAAAATTAAATATATAAGATATAAAAATACACGCATAAAATATAAATATTAAATATACATAGGTATACAAACTTCGATTGTCACTACGATAGTCAGGGGGAAAGGTAAGGAGAAACACCATGCGAACCTTTAAAGAAATGGGTTTCAATTTGGCTTTTGAAACTACCCAGGGTCTGAGCACATCGAATGTTATGTGTAGAAGCCATGATACAGTTCAAAATATTTTGATGATTTTCATTCATTTCCTCCAAAATGAACGTAAACTCCGAACGAGGCGAGTAATCCTCGTAGAAGAGCATTGTTCACTCGCAATAATACTGCGCTATATCTACTGCAGCTCACCGTACCGGTATTCTTGTTGATGACATCAGATTCACTACTTATAAAACAGTTTTGGCTTTACTCATAGTCACTCTGCCTTTGCCGATCAGTGGAAGGGACTATAGGAATTACTGCGACTCCCAAGCTCCAGTGAGGTTCAAATAATCCTCAAACAGAGTGACTTCCAACGGCCCCGGCGAACGGCCCAGGAGGTTCAGTTTTCTCTGCATTTCACTGTACTAGATCGCTGCAGAGGCAGAGATAGGCCCAGGAGGAGATAGCGAGATGACCTCATCAAATTTACTTAATCTAGAATAGAAACTAAAAAAGCCGTTCATGACTTATGGTGAAATAAAAAAACTTACATATACATGAACCTTGAAAACATAACATTTTTTTTTGGTCAGTCGTGTAAAAGGGTCGAATGCATCGAGTATAACCAGGAGTACAGTACAACGTCGCCGTCGCAATATTTCCGACCACACACGCAATCTGGGCTCTCTCATGACGTTTCAAATCAAGTTTTTGAATAGGCGACATCGGGACGGGTATTATTACGGAGATATGATATCTTTACAGATACAGTCTCTCTCTTTCTCTCATTTGAGCGGTTTCCTGGTTGCATCCTCAGCGTCGGAGCCAAGGGTCCGCTTTCTTACATTTTCTTCTCCACTTCGCACGGTCTTCAGCATCCTTAGTTGTTTAGACCATTGGCACCATTCCTCAACAACAAGCCATCAAGCCAGCTTGACTATATGAATTTTTACTATAAACCCTATACAATATCACGTCTTTTTTCCTTACGGGGTAGACAGAGCCAAGATTCGTGAGAGTAATAGGGGGCTAATTGGTGGAATAGAGATCCAGATATAGTGACAGGTTGCAACATATCTTCAAGAAACCACGGGTGACTAAGTAACTTGAAACCGATAAGTTATGATCACTACGCTCTATTGAACTCAAGTAACTGAAGCACTCTATGATATTAGTAATCGTAGAAATCGGAATCCATACTAATATTATAAATGTGAAAGTTTGGATGTGAGTTTGTGAATTTGTGAGTTTGTGAGGATGTTTGTTACTCAATCACGCAAAATCTACTGGACGCATTTCGATGAAATTTGGTACAGAGGTAGATAATGACCTGGAATAGCACATAGGCTACTTTTTATCCCGGAAAAAATGGTTCCCGTGGGCATGGGATACCAATTATAGTAAATCTATTATTTGACAAAATAGAGGTCATGTCAAAATGACGTTAAGTCAAAGTGACGTTACGACAGTCTCGCCCCACTACTTCCATATAAAATGGGCCGTTGCACCGGGCGGCCGGCAGTATGCCCGGATACGTCAAGGTGTGCGGACCGCTGCTGAGTGCACGGACTAATGGCACTCTGCTCAAACTTCTATATATTATGTGTGTGAAGGAACATCAGTGAGTTGGTTGTGATGTACATTGCGTGCGGAGGCGGGGCGCGCAACATAGACGTATGAGGTACACTACATTTTTTCAATTACATCTAATTTGTCATTAAATGGCGCTTTAATTAAATACTTGCCTTTAGTTCTCACGGCCTGTCACGAGATGGCACTTTACCGCGGACAAGTTCTTTCAATATTTTTTCGCGAAGAATGTTCTTTCGAGTAATATTTTTATAAATGTTTATGTATTAAGTATACCATATAGTGTAGCGAAAACAGACTCGCCACAGAATAGTAAGTAGTACTAACGTACATATAGGTCACTCACCGCCCCGCACTCATTTCAAATACCGCACCCCACCCCGCCCAGCAGTTCGCTGTAGAGATCACTGACACGGTTTAGACGCGATTGGTCCAAAGTTCCAAAAATGTCCAATTCGCGGTTGGTCCAATTCGCGGTTGGTCCAATTCGCGGTTGGTCCAATTCGCGGTTGGTCCAATTCGCGGTTGGTCTAAAAATAAACAATGTTTTCGAAATTGCGAATTTTTTGAGTGTTATAGTAGTAGTTAGGTTTAGGTTTTTTTTTAGACCGCCCGGAAAGACTTTGAGAGCGGAAACGAAGTTAGGTTCAGGTTATTTTTTTTTTTATTAGTGCCCGGAGAGACTTGAAGGCAGAAAATAAGTAAGGTTCAGGTTACTCTTTATGACCACCCGGAAAGACCTTGAGGAAAAGAAGTTAGGTTCAGGTTATTTTTTTTTATTACCGCCCGAAAAGACTTGAAGGCAGAAAATAAGTTAGGTTCAGGTTACTTTTTATGACACGCACGGCACGTTTTTTTATTATTTTATATCTTTATCAATATATCTATCTATACGCTGTACGGTAACGATAAAATTTTCGCGCCATTTTGATTGAAAATCACGACACGCACGCTAGCAGTCTTACTAAATTTCATGCACACATATATATACGAGTGTATATAAACGGTATTTGCCTATGAATTTGTAATTTTGCCTATTTGCTATTTTACCTATTTTTCAACTCGCTCCATTGTGAATAAAGTGCTAACTCGCGCTCAAGCAACAGTTTCGCTAATAATAATAATGGGCGGGATAATGATTAATCCTTTTTTGCCGCGGGCGAAGCCGCGGGTAACAGCTAGTAATACATAAGACCATTGAAGTGGCATAGCGTTATTTTGAAACTTGCACAGGCTCTGAAGCACCTCACACTTGCACACATTAAACCAAATGTAATTTCCGTTAGGATTTGATTTCCATAGCTCTGGACAAATCTACGCGAATTTTGCGTCGTATATTAAATTAATTAAGGCCATACCCAAGGCTGATCAGAAGGGTTGAGGGGCGGTAAGTAAGCACCGCCTTAAAGCTGACACAATAAGGTTACTTTTCGAATTTTCTATAATTTGTGTTTTTGCTAGAGAGTTTTCGTCAGGCTCTTAGGGTAATTGTTTTAGAGGTTTCCTTTTAATTTTGATAAAACACTAAATATATTTAAAAAAAAATAAGCCGGTATCGTTGTAAATAAATGTATTATTTATTTGATTATTTTTAAAAAATCTATTGTTATCGCTTAAATTACGGTGATTTTCGATGATAAAGGAAAAAAAAACAGGATTATGTATTATTATTTTTATCTAGTTTTATTAATTTAATCTGTAATTTGATTCAGTATGATTCTAGTTTAGTATTTTTCTCTTTACAGGATTTATTTCCTGATTCAGTACTTATAACCTATGATTCACACTTGACGTTTAAAGACGTTTTCGGAAAATCTTGATTGGGTATAGCCTTAATTAATACACAGGTTGCGCACACAACATGGAATTAGCGTCAGTGTAAGCAGAGTATTACGCATTTCTGTATAGGTGTGTACAACAGTAGGTACGTATGTTAATAGTGAGCGTCCGAGCTAGATTCGTTGTCATATAAAACAGATGCCACTTCTAGTCGCATTATATTATTCCGATTTCAGTGTTACTAACACTGATATTATCAAATTAACCAAAATTGACGGTCTAGACTGAAATTGAGAATCTTTGGGGAGTATATTAAATATATTAAATTCTATTGACATATTAACCCTCAAAATATGGAAAGGTCGATCAGATTGATACAGACAAAGGTATATTAAGGACTCCAGATCTCAAGAACTAATTTAGAATTATGATTACTCTTGAACTATTTATTCTCTAATTAAGAAAATAGCAAATACTGAAAACCTTAGTACATTTATTAATTATCATCAAAATCGATTTAGCGGTTTTTGATATGTCATGATCAGATAATTTCGTCAAAAAAAGACCGTGTTTTCGGCAAACTACTAATTTTTATTTCACGTAAACAACAAATTGTAATGATAATTATTTTATTGATACTGATCTATTTTATGTTTTGCCATGGCTGGTCCAATTTTTGGAAGTCTATGAGTCTGAGTGATAAATAATAACCAGCGAAGTAGGGTTTATATTATGCCAGCGAATTTCCGACAGTTGGCCACAAAAAATGGTCCCTCGAGCCGGATTGTGCTTGGCATTTATCAACTTGCACTTGAATTTGCGACTGTTGAGGTTCTTTTTTGTATATTTAAGGTTAGCGTAGTGTGGTATAGTAAGCATATTTTGTGAGCTTTTATAAATGACAACTGCTTTCAAAATCATGATCAAACTGCGTCTTTATACAGGGTTATTTTGAAACCATTGGCCAAATTTTCGCACCAGATTTGGTTGATGAAATTGAGCAGGTTTCCAAAAAAATCTATGTTTGAAAATGATATATTTTTTTGCTTCCCATACAAATTGGTCGATCAGCTGATGGGACTTAGTATGGAAAGTTGAAATTTTATGTTATTCTTTTACTATAATTTTCTTTTGGACGTAGTTGTATTCCAAGTACTGAGCATATATTGTAAAAATTTGGCCAGTAGTTAAAAAATAACCCCGTGTAACGAAAATTAGCGCTCTGGCTCGGCTTGGCTCGGGAGGTACATATATAAATTGTAGCCTATGTCACTCGGGTATAATGTATATTTTCGGAAAAAGGGAAACGAGAAAATTCAAGATCCACAACATTTGTACATCCAAGGCTCGACAAATGTAGTCATGTATTTTCAACCGACTTCCCAAAAAAGGAGGAGGTTATATGTTTCGATGTATGTATGTTTTTTTTTTATGTATGTTCGCCGATTTCTCCGCCATTTGTGGACTGATTTCCAAAATTGTTATTTTATTAGTAATGGTGTATTCCCAAGTTGGTCCCATTTTAATCACGTCAGAATCTGTTCGGTAATTTTAAAGATACCTAACAAAATATAAAAATACCAACATTGCATTATAGAGCAAAAGCCCGCGACAGCATGCCCTTCCTTATTTTATTAAAACTCAAGATTTCCTGTGTATGTCCCCAACATAGAAATAGCGATTAACGACTATAAAAGTTGGTTCATGATTACTTAGGTAGATTACTTGTAGCAATAACATTTGAAGTGATAACTCAATTTCCTCAAAGTAAAGTTTTTTAAAGATTTTATTCCTAATAATATTAGAAATCACGCCATCCATTACCAGGCAATTGGTGCAGATATAAACCCCTGCTAGATATTGTAACCTTACTAAATTATAGTTATATTTGTTTTATAATAAAAGCTTAATTTAATATTACTTTGGGAGGCCCAAAGGTTTTTTACCTATAAAAATCATCCTTACTATCCATATTACCTGCATAAGCAACTAAGATCCAAACTTCATACCTAATCGCTAATATTTTTTACCCGTATATACCACGCAGAGAAACATTCAGCATTTTTAAAATAAGGAAGGTTTGGTCGTCACGGGCTCTCGGTCTGTTTTTGTGCCAAAATAATAGACAATTTGACATGTTGTGACATTTCAAATCAAACTTACTTACTTAGACATAAAAAGTATCGAATTCTTAATTCTTTATTTTCGGCCAGTGAAAGAAAAGTTTTTATTAAACTAAAAATGATAAAATAAAACTTTTTTCCAAAAAAATGAACCGACTTCCATCATAAAACTTGAAATCATGAAATAACAACAAAGAAAAATGTATTAGCATTCTACCTACTGAATGAGGTGAAGTCGGTGCCAAATTGAATATTAAATAATCTAAGTTAATATTAGAATCATGTACATAATACCTAGCTAAACAATTACATAACACCCTTACTCCTGCACTTGGCACCGACTTCACCTCATTCAGTAGGTAGAATGCTAATACATTTTTCTTTGTTGTTATTTCATGATTTCAAGTTTTATGATGGAAGTCGGTTCATTTTTTTTGGAAAAAAGTTTTATTGAGAACAGATGCCGTACGAAAAAGTCTTGTACCTCCGTATGAAGGTCCTTTCCCAGTTTTAGACAGGAATAACAAACTATTTAAAATTAAGAAATTAGATGAGGAAATTATAGTTACAATAGGCTCAAACCTGCATTCTTGCCTAGCGAGAATGCGGATATTATCAAAGACACGTACATCACCAGATCTGGTAGAGTGAGTAAACGCACGGTTAGATTTAATAGTTATGCACAACCAGTGTGGAACTATTTTTTTTTTTTAAGGGGAAAGTACTGTGCCGTATCTCATCTCCACAGTACCGCACAATATCGAGACGTGAGCGGTTAGTAGTTAAGATAACTCACGGATTGTTTAATTGTAGATACTATCTACTAGATAGTGTGCTAGATGTAAATATAAGGATATGCTATATAAGATAGAATAATGTAAAATAAAGTTAGACATCTACCAACTTTGTGTCTCATTGTATGTATATTCCGCAACATATTAATGAAAGATTTTTGAAATCGGTTCAGTAGTTCCGAAGATTATCGCTACAAACAGATTTACAAACCTCCAACCACTTCCTCTTTATAATATTAGTATGATGAAGTATGATTTAGTAGGACTATGAGAAACCAGGCCTCCTCATTGTCTATGCACCTACAATGACCATCGTAGACCTCATCTCTGTCTTCGGACAAGATTGTGGTCAAGGGCAAACCCATATGGACGACCTCCGTGGCCTAACGGTTATCACGCCAGACTGCCAAACCGGAGGTCCCGGGTTCGATCCCCGGTCAGGTCAAGACGGAAAATGATCTTTTTCAGATTGGCCTGGGTCTTGGATGTTTATCTATATATGTATTTGTCATAAAATATAGTATCGTTGAGTTAGTATCCCATATCACAAGTCTCGAACTTACTTTGGGGCTAACTCAATCTGTGTGATTTGTCCGTACCTATATATTTATTTATTATATTTATTATTTATTAATATTTAACAAGCTAATTATTTAAAAAAAAAAAATACACGACTGACAACTTACATAGCCTATGTCACTCGGAAGAATGCAAGCAATCTAACAATACCTCTCACATCAAAATCTATTAAGCCGTTCAGGACTTATGGTGTAATAAAGAAACTTACTTACATATATACATACATACATACTTACATACATGAACCCTGAAAACATAACACTCCTTTTCTGGTCAGTCGTGTAATAAAAAAAAATTGATGAGGCAAAATTTTTTGTTGCCAAAAAAGTGAATAATTTTTTTTTTCTTTGAAAGGTAACTTAATCGAGAGTGTTTTTAGAAATCGGTATAGTCGTTTAGGACTAATCAGCATTTTTGTAACGAGATATTGGGGATTTTTGTTAACTATTTTTCTTAATATTCAGATACTCATATAAACCTATAAGTGTAATTTGAATACATAGAGACAATTTATGTTCCAAAACTGGCGCAACTGTGACGAGTCGAGAGTTATGCACTTCGAGCTTGACGCTCGTTGTGCAATTAGTAATTTAATTTAATTTATATTATCTATACATATAATAAAACAGTCAAAATATTTTGTCTGTACATTTAATATTTTTGACTGAAATGGATAGAGGGAGACCTAAAAAGAACAATAGAAAGCAAAAAAAATTTTTTGGAATTTCTTGTCTGTCTGTCTGTCTGTCTGTATGTATGTACGCGTTTCACGCAAAAACTACTGGACGAATTTGAATGAAACTTTTTTTGTTGTATAGCTATTAAGCCTGGGCAACATATAGGCTATAATTCATTTTGAAAACTGGAACACCTGATGAAGAACCATAACGGAACAGCTAAACTATAAGTAATATGGAAATGGCGCCTTAGCAAAAATCGTTCAACCTGATGAGCATTTTCTGCTGACGTATAAAAATTGAAGATCTAGAACATCTGATGAAAAGCTCCAAGAGAGATTTTTCATCTAAGCGAAACTTACGCGGGCGAAGCCGCGGGCGACAGCTAGTCCTAAAATATGTTTCAGCTATCTGAAAAACAAACATTATATCTACCATACTTATACATTTGAACATCGGTTTATGATGACGTAAACTTATTTATGACGGAACGTAAAACAAACATATTTTTCCTAATACTTAACTCTACCTAAACGACTTCCTTCCATTCGAAAATATACTTTAATTTTATAGAAATAGGATGTATTTTCGTTTGTGTTAAAGGATTTTAGTAGACATAAGAGGCTTTGTACAGTGGCCCACATAGAAAAGTACACCACCTCGATCTTAGTATGAGGGCAGCGCGTTCGTTTGTTTACGCGCGCAATCGTGCTCTCAATATAACGTTTGTGTCTTAATAAAAGTTTGTGTCAGAAGAGTGTCATACAACATTTCGTCACTCGAGTCACACCTTCATTGGCGTAGCGGTTGCTCGCTATGCCTAGAAATGATTGATCGACTGTTCGAATCTTATTAGTTTATAAGTTAAGTTATAAGTTTTTAAGTTATAATTGATCTTTACCGTCATATCCTTTCCTTTTTTTCTATGTTTATGTGTTTGCGACCAACATAATATTGGTTTTCAAAGAGTTAATTTAAAAATATCAGAATGATAGGAAATAAAACAAAAATTGTAATAATATTTATTTATTTCAGACATTACAGTCCATTTAGGTAATATATACATTTATATCCATAAAATATACCTATATTATTGGTTAATAAGCAATTTATTTACAAAAATAAAAGTTTTCATTTGAACAATGCCTACAGATTATCTAAATATGTTTAAGTCGGATAAGGAGGCCAGTTTGACCATGAGTAGTGAATAAACATGTTACATAGTAAGGAAATCTTACTTTTGTGACAATAACATCACTCTCATTTTATTTATATAATTATACATTACATATATATTATATACTCTGATCAGTCTCATAATAAAAATCTTATTTACTTGGATGCATTTCTAACTCACCGGGACCCATCGACGACATCCATCCCCAATAACCTAAAGTGATCCTACAGCTTGATCTGCATGGCAGAACATTATCTTTACAATAGCGTGTGCCCCTGTTCCTCCATAATATTTTTTGGCCATCCTTATCCGACTTAAATGTCTTTTCATCAGTAAATATTGCTATATTATTACTCCAATCAAAATTTAAGTATTGCTGGGCAAACCGAACGCGTTCCCTTTGATGCGCAGGTGTCAGGTCTATTTTCCTCGCAGGCCTGCAACATTTTAGGCCAGATGCCTTAAGATGTCTTCCCACGGTCTCTAAAGAGAGACCATAATAAACGGCGGCTTTTCTTGTGGGAGAAATGGTTGTTGCGAGTGAAGAGCTGTTATTTCTCTGTGACGTGCTGACTTCGGAGTATTAGCAACAGGCAACGGTCCACTTCTCAAACACTGCACATCACCTGTGTCTCCATAACGTTTGACCCACAGTCGGACAGTCCGTTTCTAGAAAAAATAATCGAATATTAATTTCAATACTCATTAAACTAGATTCAATCAACAAAAGACTACTAAAAAAATTCAAATAGTTCAAAACCAAAAGTAAATATCTATAAAACCTGTATAACTTAATTCAACAATGGCTAAAAATACTTACGGTTATATGAAATTCACGACAAATTGCTCCGATACTCATATTTTGTTCATACAGAACAATGATTTTTACTTTAACAAACATTGTTAAACGCGGCATAATAGAATACAGAGATTTATTTACACAAGTCAATTGATATTGCGTATTGAAGACAGCTAAACGCCAACTAAATCTCTTGAGAATATTCACTTAATACAACCATCAGTCATACGTATAATTCTTGCGCATTTTATCAAATTACCCTCTTTAGAAATTATAACGTTGAGATTGAAATTTAACATCGGTATCCGTGATACAAAACACGCCTGTTACCGAGATAAGTAGACGAGAAACGAATGAGTCATTGCTCGTACGTGTTCCGTTTCCATTGCTGCACATACAAGTGAAAAATATATATTGGAGCTGCAAAAGCGGTAACCTATAACGTCATGTAGATGTTTTACGAATATTGTAAATTTTATAAGGTGGTATACTTTTCTATGTGGGCCACTGTACGTATTTGTTGGCATTTCCGGAAATTCAGGCGGGAAGTTAATAAAGTTCAGTGGAGTTACCAATTGAAAAAAAATTGTTCTAATAGTTGAAAAACCAGGCACTTCTATTTCTTGTCTTAGAATCCTTATAATACATTTTTTACATACATACATACATAAAATCACGTCTTTATCCCTTACGGGGTAGACAGAGCCAAGAGTCGTGAGACTCGGCGGCCACGCTTAGCTAAATAGTGGGGTCTCTGATGGAATGGAGATTCAGTATAGTGACAGGATGCTAGCCCATCGCCTATGAGTGGAGGAATCCCCAGTTTAAAGCCCTTTCCCTCGATTGACTTTTACAATCTGCGCGGGAAGAGAAGCAGCTGGCACATTCTATGTTTTTTCTTCGCTCCCAGACCAGCATGGAAGCTGAATTTTTTACAAACTTTATTTAACTTGACCTGTAGTTTTTGTTAGTGTGGGAGAAATCTTGGAACTGAATTTTGAACCAGTAAACCTCAACAGCGGTGGAAATTTGGTTTACACTATAGACGTAGAAATAAAAATTCATTCTTCAACAAACTTGATTGTCAAATGAAGCCCAAAAACTTTCATATTAGTGTTACAATTTTTTTTTGTTTTTTTTAAAGATTGTTCACAAATTCCTTGGAATCACGGAAGTAATAAGTTCGTCAAAGTACTTATTACTTGCATGTTTGGAACCAAAAATGTCAAACTTGACAAAAATGAGCTTCACAGAAGATATTATCTGTCCTTCACCAACATAGGCAAATACCTTATCTGACATCCCGCTTCCTCAGCTGTCTGTGTCTTAAGGATAATGAGGGATTTTCCGAGACCCAAATAAAAAAAAAATAGTTCCAGATCACTTCATAGGTGGCGCTCAGAAAAGGCGAGACTATACAAAAAGCAAAAATGCACGGGATTGGTATTTTTTTTAAATAAAACCTAAAAAAATAATCTAAAAAGTATCAATATTGTGATTTGCGCAACTGTCAAACTATTAGGTGATTTTTTCTGCCTCTGGCTGACAATAAAAAGCGCACAATATAGGTACAGCCATTATTACAACTCGGCTTTCAATAAAACGCCATCTGTTGAGACTTATTTGTATTGATTTTTTTTTCTTACTTTAGCTGTCAGAAAATCGCTCATTAAAATTAAAAATTCTAACTCTATGGTTTACCTTAAGATCACATAGTGCATCCAGCATTGGCTTCTAACGAGGGAACTAAGAGTTGACATAAAATACTCTTCTTTTTGCCCCAAGATCCTGGTAACAAAAAAATATATATCAAAGATTGTGCCAAAAATATTTTTTTGGAAAAAAACTTGTAGGGACGAAATGTCACATAATATGTATTTATTTATTTTATTTTATTTTAAATTTATTGTACACACATACAAAAGTACAGTACAAAAGGTGGACTTAATGCTAAAAGCATTGTCTGACAGTCAAACCTTAGGGTTGAGCAGAGAGTTCATGTGGGTGTAAATAAATACGTACGTATGTCTACATAGTACATACCTATATCTAACTGATGTAATATTCCTTGTGGACATTCTAAGTTATTACATTCATAGACATTTTTGCTGCCCTCATTCAATTTAAGCACCTCCTACAAATTTATACAAGTGTTATTATGGCTTACTAGCCACGCCCCGGGGCTTCGCTCCCGTAGGAATTTCGGGATAAAAAGTACCCTATGTGCTATTTCTGGTATTTTTCTACACATATACCAAATATCATGGAAATCCGTCAAGTACATTTTGCGTGAGTGAGTAACAAACATCCTCACAAAGTCACAGACTCACAAACTCACATCCAAACTTTCGCATTTATAATATTATTATATTATATATATTATATTATATATTATATATATTATATTATATATTATATGTCAATGTAGAAAACACGTCTCCATTATGGAGAGGTATTTCGTCACTCATCTTTAAAAATACCAATTTTTCATAGTAATCAAAACTAGAATAATTAATTTTTCTGAAAAATGCTTTAGCTAAAATGTTATCTGCCCGAAAAAGAAACGAGTGATATAAAATTTCGTTGGAAAATTGAAAATTTCTTGGTAAGAATAAAAATAACAAAATGAGATTCGCTTTGATAGAAAAATTCACAAAATTAATAAAGTAATTGGAATTAATTAATACTAGAGATATACCTAAAATATTTAGATATTTTTCGAAGAATTATTTTTAGGTGTGGCAAGTATATATTTAGGCGTGCCTACCTTTATATATGTAAAGTCCAGTGGTATGAAGCAAACACTCACTAGTTGTTTCAATGTTTATTTAACTCCAAACAATGAAGGTGCACAGATATATATACACAGCAGTTAGTTAGAAGGAAGAGAAAGTTCAGAGCACAAGGGAGAAGTAAGCACAGCGAACGAAAAGAGAAAGTTCAGCAATAATAGCATATACATCGACAAGATGGCGATCGCGACAATTGTACATAAGCGGCGAGCTTTAACCGGCGTGCGCTCGGCGTCAGAGGTGATTCTCGACTGGCGAACCAATGGCTGCGCTGGAGTTAGTCATGCGACCGGCTGGCAAGTACATAGCGTTATGTACCAGCCGGGCGACGCTGCACATTTCCATTGCACTCGAGATTGGTCGTATGCGTAATAGTTTGTCTGTATGTCTGGTTGTCAGTGTCGCGTAAATGTAAGTTGAGTCGAGTTACCTACAGTATGTCTGTATGTCTGATTGTTGGTGTCAAGTAAATAGTAAGTCGAGTCGAGTTACCTACACCACTCCCCCCTAGAGACCGTCAAGGGCGATAAAAATCTGGGAATTTTACGCGTCGCCCGGCACGGGTGACATAATCTTTTGCAAGTTAGGTAAGGGTGAGTTTAGATCGGGAGACTTGTCAGACAAAATAAAGGCAGGTTTAAGTCGGTCAATTGAAACATTGACTTCCTTGTTTTTTACTAATATTTTAAATACTTTGTCCCCCTCCCTATGACTTTGTGTGTGCCAGAATAGGCTGGCGTGAGAGAACCGCGCGTTGTGTCATCACGCAGGAAGACATGCTCGCTGGTTGCCAATTCTTTATAAATAAATGTTCTTTGGGCAGAATTATGGTGAGATGCAGGGACTGGTCTAAGGCGTTCGGTAATAATTTTTAACCGAGCCGAAAATTCTGAAACGTCGGTGGTGGTCGGTACGTGAGGTTCAAAGAATTCACCTGGGAGTCTCAAAGGTTCCCCGTAAACCAGTTCGGCTGACGAAGCTTGTAAGTCAACCTTGAACGCCGTTCTTACTCCTAGCAGCACCCATGGCAGTGACTCTGTCCACTTGTCATTAGCATGACAAACTATTGCTGCCTTAAGCTGTCTGTGGAACCGTTCCACGAGCCCGTTGCAAGCAGGGTGGTAGGCCGTTGTTCGCTTATGTTCGAAACCAGCCATTTTTGACAAACATTCGAATAAAGCGGATTCGAACTGGCGGCCGCGGTCAGTCGTAATGACCGTCGGACAGCCAAATCGAGCAATCCACGATGACAGAAGTGCTTTTGCCACGGTTTCTGCAGTAATGTCCTCTATAGCCACCGCCTCAGGCCACCGGGTAAAGCGATCTATGGCAGTAAGACAATAACGGTATCCCTGCGAGATAGGTAGTGGGCCCACAAGATCTATATGGATTTCTGTGAACCGCGCTCGAGGAAGTTTAAATGTTCCTACCTGTGAACTGACATGCCGGGTTACCTTGGCTCTTTGGCACTGAATACACGTTCGTGCCCACTCTCGGCAGTCCTTTCTCACTCCTGGCCAGACAAATCGCTCTCCTACCAATTTAGCTGAAGCGTTAGCGCCAGGGTGACTTAAGGAATGCAAGCTGTCAAAAACTTGCTTGCGAAGGAATTTAGTAACAAAAGGCCTGGAGGCCGGGGTACTGACGTCGCAGTATATAGGTAAACGGCTTCCAGGGACTTGTAACTGCCTAAGTTGAAGGGAGGAACCATCTTCAAGCAATCTGGCCAGCTCCGCATCGGTGGTCTGACTATGTGCTAGATGCTCGAGGTCAATCGGTAAACTAAGTTCATCTATACGGGATAAGGTATCGGCCACGACATTATCTTTACCGGATATGTGTCTAATGTCCGTAGTAAATTGAGAAATGTAATCAAGGTGCCGATACTGCCTGGGCGAACAGTTAACTTTTTCGTTCATGAAATGCGAAACTGATTGGCTTATGATCGGTATAGATGATAAAGTGTCTGGCCTCGAGCATGTACCTAAAGTACTTGACAGCTTCATATATGGCCAATAATTCGCGGTCATATGGTGAATATTTGACCTGTGAAGGGCTTAATTTACGGGAAAAGAAAGCTAAGGGTTCCCATGCGCCATCCTTAAGTTGCTGCAGAACTGCACCTAAGGCTTTGTCAGAAGCGTCCGTGACCAATGCTAACTTAGCAGAACAATCTGGATGGGCCAGGAGTGCAGCGTTTGACAGTGCCTCTTTGCAAGATTCAAAAGCTGTTAGGGATTCACCTGATAAAGTGATTGGGTGAGATCCTTTCACTGCTCCGGTCAATAAAGCGTTTAGAGGTGCTTGGATGGATGCAGCTCGAGGAAGAAATCTCCTGTAGAAGTTTAGCATACCTAAAAACCTTCTTAACTGTCGTACGTTGATGGGGATGGGAAAATCCCGTATTGCCTGGACCTTAGAATCCAATGGTCTGGTGCCTTTTTCAGAGATATGATATCCAAAAAAGGTTACCTCTGAGACTCCAAAGACACATTTGGATGTGTTGAGAAGCATCCCGTAGTCCTTTAGCCTGTTGAAAATGATGCGGAGATGTACCTCGTGTTCAGCCTGACTTCTAGAAAACACTAAATAATCATCAAGGTAACAATATATAAAATCGAGACCCCGGGTCATTTCGTCCACAAATCTTTGAAATGTTTGACCTGCATTTCTTAACCCGAAGGTCATAAACGGAAATTCGTATAACCCGAAGGGGGTTGTGATGGCAGTCTTCTGAATATCGTCTGGGTGGACAGGAATCTGATTATAGGCTTTTAGAAGGTCTAAAGTACTGTAAACCTTACAACCTGAAATGCTATGAGCGAAATCGTGTATATGCCTAATCGGATATCTGTCAGGTACGGTACGTGCGTTGAGAAGGCGGTAGTCTCCACACGGCCGCCACCCGTTATCTTTTTTGGGGGCTAAATGCAACGGTGAAGACCACGGGCTTTCAGAAGGGCGAGCTGTACCGTTCGCCAACATTGCCTGGAATTCCTCACGGGCTATTTTCAATTTGTCGGGGGCTAAACGACGAGGGGAACAAGAAATTGGGGGGCCTGGGGTCGTGCGGATGTGGTGTACTGTGTTATGGTGTATAGTCTTGTGTATTCCAGCTGGTCGGGTAATCTCGGGAAACTCGTCAAGAATTTTGTGATACCGGGGGGTCGTCCACCATTGGGTTTTGACAGTTCAGGCACGTACTTCGTTTCACAGATGGATGGATACACACCATGTACACATACAATGATTAGATGTGTGTGTATCCGTCCACACACACTATTATAAAAAACATTTGGAATGTATAGACAATACAAAAAAAATATATTGGCAAACTGTGTAGGGATTGCATGAGTAATTAACCGGCATTTGCCGATAAGCTCAATTTTTAGAGAAATATGTTAAAATTTTAAGATAGGTACCTACTCGTACATTATCATTTCCTGAAGTCCGGGGTAATCTGTGTATATGATTCAAGTAAAATTAAATTATAATTTTGCTTTATGAAATCTTTGCCGCAATATGGCTTTATGAGAATAGTTTTATATGCCGAGTTAAATATGAAATTGTATATTTAAGTGATTCCCTATTCAGATTTACCAGAAATTGAGGGAGTTAATTTGAGAATGTTCGATTCGGGTTATCGTGAGGTATCTTTCGTTTAAACTCACATCGTTTTTTCAGATTAGATAAAATATTGAATATGTGCTTTTTTTTTCAAAAACAAGTACAATTTTATTACCAAAAAAAGTTTGTGAAAATAATTACATTTTTTTATTTTTTTATTTATTGCGACTAGAAAGTCGCGGTTTGCCGTGTTGACCGCTATACCACAACAATTTGTATAAAATGTTCTGTGTTACCTATTTATGAATTGTACTTACTCATTATTATTCAATACTAAGGGGTAAATATTAACAGCTGGCAACAGTGAAGGTGTCAAGAGTCAATCCATCAAAAATATGTCAAGAAAACTAAAATAAAATGATAAAGTAGGTTCCTACCAAAGAAGTTTTATACATTTTATAGGTATCTATCATAGAGCAACACAGACTAAACGCGAAAGTCCTTGTATAGTATCAACCATGGAACGAATAAGAATGTATCTAACTCTAACTCCACAGAAATAAAAATATCTACAACAATTTTTAAGTTTTTCACAAACAATTATAAATATAACAATCAATATAATCGATGTAGGTACATAAAGATCAAAAGAAGAGTTACAAAATGACTATGCGCGTTTTCTACCACAGATTTTTTTTTCTACATAATATCATAGATAATGTGCGATACTATACTTCGAGCAACAAGGACTTCCGCAGGCGGGAATCCGGGTATCCATAAAGTTATTATATTGTACCCCCATGGGTAACATAATTAGTTATACAATACCAGTAATATTTATATATTAGTTATAAAATACCTAGCGGTCACAGAAATATTTATTTTTTAGATAAAGTACTCTTTATTTAATAATTTAAGTCTGTGCTACCCACAGAAATATATATAAAAAAAAATTGTTTCTGTGGTGCTACCGGTATAATAAGTTTATGGTTGTCTGCTTTTTGTAAAAAGAAAATACTCTATTGAAAATTCTAGTTTGGAGAGATTGCAACCGGTATTTATCGTTAAAGACTTTGATTCGTGAAATATTCATGGCTGGAAATAAAATATCATCTACAAAAAAATACATTAAATTTTCAAGGAAGACACAATGTTGTTTACCCTAAATTTCAGGAAAAGCGCAAAATTATTGTATAAATGTCCCCAAGTCCGAAAAATATAAATCCAATTTTTTATAAACATTTTTCACTGCTGCCCGGTAACACTTTTATTGAATTTTGCATTCTATGTTCTCTAACAGTTTTTTTTTTCTTCTAACTAGCTTATCTAACTTTTAACTAATATTATAAATGCGAAAGTGAATTTGTTTATTTGTTTGTTACCTCTTTACGCTTTATTTACTTAACCAATTTTCCTGAAACTTCGCATACACATAGTTAGAAGACCGGTAGGACCAGAAAGACATGGTACCTTTCATCCCGGGAGCACTGTTCCCGTGGGAAATTCACGCAGGCGAAGCCGCGAGCAAAAGCTAGTAAATTATAATGCCAAAAAGCAAGTAATATTTATTTGAATTATATTACATATTGTAGCGTTACACCGCTACAAAGTCAAGTCTTTTTTAGTTTGTGATTCTATTTCTACGCAAACTTTTTTCTTTGTTCTTTCTTTATGATAAGGTTTTTGAAATTAAAATTCTGGTGGTAGGATTTTTTGACTTACTGTCAATGGGGTAAAAAAAGATGGAGATTTTTTAGAGAGTTGATTTTTCTTTTTATTCTTCTTGTTGTTTTGTGCTTTTATTATTCTTAACATACAAGTACAATGAAGTTTATGGTAAAAAACTTCAGGGTGGGGAATGCACAATAGAGGCTTTCCCAACGACATCTATTTTGGATATCAAACGACAGATTTCTTCACATCTGAAGATTCCAATTGAAGATCAAAAGTTGACGATCAGACCGTTCAGGGGTATCCTATTAAAAATGGGACGAAGTTGAATCTAGTTGTCCAAAAAAAACCAGAAGGATTATATGAAGTGGCACTGAAATATTTCATGTATGTATTGTATGGATTGTTTATTAGACGAGAGTGGGCAACGTCGGCCTGCACCTGGATATTCGTCAGCGTGTTGTAAATCAGGTTGTGGACCAAGATGTGGGACTCAGCCGGGTTGAACGCGCTCCGAAATCTTCAGTCGCGGCAAAGTCGGCCTGCACATGAGAATGAGTCACAGAGCGACGAAATGTTTAGTTTGTAACCGTGGCGCCTGTGGTTCTTTTAAGATAGACTTTTTAAACATATTGTGATAACTTTTACCTCTAAATTCTAAAGGCCCCCCTTTTGTCGGGATAATTTTTGTTTCGGTTTTGATTTGGAATTTTTATACATCATTTCATCCATTTCTTTCACTCATTTAATTTTCTTTTTAAAATAACAAGCAAATTCATGTATTTCTTATTTTACCTGTTAATATTCCTTTCCTGTTGTTAATTTTTCTTTCTTTTATTTTTATTTCTTTAGTGTGTCCTGATAATTTTTTGTTAAAGGACATTGGTCAAATTTTTTTTAGTTCAAAAATTATACTCGTGTTTTAAGCAGTGTTTCTTTTATTTTGAAACCCAAGTTTCACTGCAATATATACTAGCTTTTGTACGCCGCTTCGCCCGCGTGATTTCCCACGGGAACAGTACTTTTTCCCGGAACGAAAGGTACTGTATATCCTTTTTAGATTTTCAAACTATGTGTACCTATGCGATATTTCAGGAAGATTGGTTCAGTAGATAAAGCGTGAAGAGGTAACAAACAAACAAATAATTAACAAACAAACTCACTTTCGCATTTATAATATTAGTTAGGATAGGATTAGGATTAGTTAGGATTTAGGAAGGTACGTAGTATAGGATTAGTATATTCTCTGGATAAAATTGACAAACCTACAACTTATTTCATTTGTAATGCTTGGTAATTTTTTTAAAGAGGTTGCCACATTTGATTGACGTGATTTGACCACAGACATATAATACTCTAAAATAAAATATTTCTGTGGATATGACAAGCTTGATAATAAAATACATTTAACCCAAAACATTTTCAAGTAGCAAAATATGTTAATGTAATTGGTTATTTACCTACATTTTACCTAGTACATTTATAAAAGATAAAAATAAACAAATATAGCTGTATTTCAAGGTGGAATGCACAGATGGAATCAAAAGCTCGATGTAACATTAAACCATTGCTTTATTCATAAAATTACAAGATTCAAGAACTGATTTATCTCCTAATTATGGTCTATAAAGAGAAGGAAAAGGCTTTGACTATTCTGCGTAACAAGAGATGTATACACTTATGCCTATTTACTGTATATATACATCATGTTTTTAATAAATATATGTAAAATATGACTTGTTATTTATTTAAGAAACCTACTATGTAACTATGATAAAAGTACAAAATATTGTATTGAAAGCAAATGCACGTAAGCCTTTCCTACGATAATATTTGATTTATTATATTCTTTCTGTGCAGTGATCAAGATTATGGATCAGCCACTTGTTAGGCACTATAGGCTATTTTATTTAAATTATGTACTTTCTCCACGCATTTTATTATAGTCCGGCACTAGAAAGTGCTACTAGATTGACAAAAGCTTGAGAACAATGCCTATATTTATTGATATTCTATATAAAGTACTCTCATATAGAAATCAGATATAGTACTAATTGCATGCATCTGAGATGCTCAAAAATCCAAAAATAGATATTCTATAACGTCTAATAACGTACCTAACTCAATGATATAAACATATTAGACGTGATGTATTAGTTGGCTGTTCTCGATTACAATATTTTTCAATTTAGTAATTGAAACAACCAATCATAGGCCAAGAATGAAGGTTCGTTTGCTGCACGTAGTTGCTCCGCGCTATCTTGAGCTGACGGAAAAATATCATTGAAAGTGCTCGCTTTTCCGTATCTTTCGTTGTCAAAATCAAATGACAAGCTGTCGAAAAATGCAGTTGTGTGTGTAAAATTTTCTGAGATTCTTGTGATTGGATGATCGACGATCGTTCGGAGTGGTGTGTAACTGTCTAATCGACCCGTGAGTTGAGGTTGGATGCGGTTTTGTGCTTGTGTGTATTCGGTAGGAATACACACAAGCACAAATCACGTGGTTTCACGTGTCACGTCCTGCACGTAAGGCACTTGGGAGACGACCTTCGGGAATCACCAGTCGAGATTTTTACAGAGTAGATATCTTTACAATTAGCTAAAGAGGCTACAGAAAAAATTGACGTAGTATTATCAATTAGCTTTTTGTTTCTACAATCTACTATTAAACTATAGAAATTTAAAAAGTCTACTCCTATAATAGCTCTCGTTACATCAGCTACTACAAAACGCCAACTGAAGGTACGGCGTAGACCAAAATCTAAATTAAAATGAACATAGCCATAAGTACATATATTTGAACCATTAGCAGCACACAAATTAAAATCCGTCCGAGCGCGACTGCTATGCAACGCCGATCTGGGGAAGACGCAGAGGTCGCTTCCGGTGTCGACCAGGAACTGTATCTTCGATGAACGGTCGGTTACAAACAGGCGACCATTGGAAGGCGGGCAATCGTCAGCCGCCATTACCGACTGCCCCTGGAGTTTCCCGCCTTGTGATCACAAGGCTGCACACAGTGACTGGCCTTGTCACCGTATTTTGCATGATACCAGCATAGCGGGAACTTGCGATAATTTGATTGCGATCGCTGCCTCGACCGCGACCTGCTACGATTGGAGCGTCGTGAATTTCGCTGCTGAGATCGCCCATTGCCTACATTGACGTCTTGTAGTCGCCTCCGTAGTTCGGCAACCTCTCTTCTAAGTTCTTCCACTTCAGAGACGTGGCCGGGTTGTGACATCGAAGCAACCTTGGGAGTCGTGGATGTTAGGTCGTTCACGCGATCCGCTAAGTCCGCCAGATCATTTAATTTGGTGGTAGTCGGTTGTCCAGCGAGTACGGCCTGAATGCCATGGGGTAGGCGGCTCATCCATATTGTTCTCAAAAAATCATCAGGAACGTCCAGCCCAGCCAATCCTTTTAGGTGGCGAAGAAACTGCGAAGGTTTTCTGTCTCCTAGTTCCTCATGCATGAGCAGTTGTTTCAGCTTGTTCTCATTTGAAGCCGTCAACCTCTTGATAAGCTCCGCCTTTAATTTCTCGTACTTCTCTGTCGCAGGAGGGCTTATTATTATATCTTTAACCTCTCTCGAATATTTATTGTCAAGCTGGCTTATAACATAATTGAATTTCGTTGCATCGTTCGTAATGCCAGAAATTGAGAATTGTCCCTCCACCTGGGCGAACCATATTTCGGGTTCCTCGGGCCAGAAGGGAGGTACGCGTACTGCCACTTTATATACTCCGGTACGAAGTTGCTGACGTCCATCATTCGTGTCGTCCGATCCAGAGTCAATGGACACGCGCCTTCCACGTCGTGCATTATCTGCGGCGCTATTATTTTCTTCACCCATGTTCGAATAAGGGGTCACCAGTTTAGGTGTGGCAAGTATATATTTAGGCGTGCCTACCTTTATATATGTAAAGTCCAGTGGTATGAAGCAAACACTCACTAGTTGTTTCAATGTTTATTTAACTCCAAACAATGAAGGTGCACAGATATATATACACAGCAGTTAGTTAGAAGGAAGAGAAAGTTCAGAGCACAAGGGAGAAGTAAGCACAGCGAACGAAAAGAGAAAGTTCAGCAATAATAGCATATACATCGACAAGATGGCGATCGCGACAATTGTACATAAGCGGCGAGCTTTAACCGGCGTGCGCTCGGCGTCAGAGGTGATTCTCGACTGGCGAACCAATGGCTGCGCTGGAGTTAGTCATGCGACCGGCTGGCAAGTACATAGCGTTATGTACCAGCCGGGCGACGCTGCACATTTCCATTGCACTCGAGATTGGTCGTATGCGTAATAGTTTGTCTGTATGTCTGGTTGTCAGTGTCGCGTAAATGTAAGTTGAGTCGAGTTACCTACAGTATGTCTGTATGTCTGATTGTTGGTGTCAAGTAAATAGTAAGTCGAGTCGAGTTACCTACATATTAATTAATGAAATTCGTCTAGACTGTTTTTATTATACGTAAATTATTATAATATTTAACATAGAATAAAAAAAATATCACCTACATAGTCAGGTATACGTTCGTTTTGTCCAAAGAACACAATAAAATTCAAATGTCAGAATCAATTTTGATCAATCCCACTTTTTTGTACAAAAAATACAAAATTGAGAAGTTTTTAATTCAATAATCATTTAATAATAGTACCAATGAAATACCATATTCCAATATTTACTCATAAAGTTTCTTACTGGCCTGTATTCCAAAGAATTATGATCTGGTGCATCGACTTTTGTTTCTTTTCATCCCAACCCAACAGGCCGTTCAAAATAAGAAAAAAAAATTGCCACTATTAATTCATTGTGTACATTCGCGAGCTCTCGACTAAGCCTATGTCGATTTGAATTTTAAATTTTCCTATTTGTATTCCGAAAGGTTCAAAGTTTCGAATAATTTGCAACGTTAACGTATTCGTTTACATTGGTAATGGTCGTTGATGTATTAGACCAAATAGACAAGTGAATAAAATTATTGTGACAAATACCATAGTAGTAGCTGTCGCACGCGGCTTCGCCAGCGTGAGTTTCGCTTAGATGAAAAATCTCTCTTGGATCTTTTCATCAGATGTTCCAAATCTTCAATTTTTATATGTCAGCTGAAAATGCTCATCAGGTTGAACGACTTTTACTAAGGCGCCATTTCCATATATGTTATAGTGTAGCTGGTCTCTTGGAGTTATTCATCCGAAGTTTCCATATTTTCAATTTTTATACGTCAGCAGAAAATGCTCATCAGGTTGAACGACTTTTGTTAAGGCACCATTTTCATATATCTTATAGTTTAACTGTTCTGTTTTGGTTCTTCACCAAGTGGTCCAGTTTTCAAAATCAATTAAAGCCTAAATGTTGCCTAGGCTTAATAGCTATACAACAAAAAAAGTTTCATTCAAATCGGTCTAGTACTTTCGGAGATTAGCGTGATCATAACTACAGCCAGATAAAAAATTCAAAAAAAAATTTTTGCTTTCTATTATTCTTTTTAAGTGCCCCTCTATCCATTTCAGTCAAAAATACTAAATGTACAGACAAAATATTTTTACTGTTTTATTATATGTATAGATTACAATAATATAGGTTATAATTTTACATGGTAACTGTATAAAATATTGGCCGCTAAGAATTCTTCTTTTAATAATTAGGCGGAAAATTAATGTCTTTTTGTATTTTTTTGTTTGTATTGATGATTATTTATTTTTTTTTTGGTCTGTTAGTGGAATAGTTTTAAGATAAGTCTGAATAGTAAGTGATAGTTGAAATTTTAATGTTTTTTACTGAATTAACGTTGTCATAGTTTTTAATCAACCAACTTATTAGTTAGAATTATGTTAGTAACATTTTGCTATTTTGGCGTTTCGGGTTTTGTATATTACCTTCGGACAAACTCAATTTAAAAACGAAGTTCGAAAACGTTTAAATGTATGGGATTGAAGGCCGCGCTAAATCACGTGGTCGATCGCCATCGTCATTGCAAGTTCGCAGAGAAAACGAAGCGAAACCAGAGTAGAATATAGTAACGAATTATTTAATCGCTTACTTCCATATATTTGGCGTTCGCTTTCGCTTTGATGACGGAAGAAAATTGTTTTTGTTATCTGTAGAAACGATTACAAATTTAGATAATATATCGCTACGAATAAATGTAATTTTGGCTACGTCTCAGATTTGGATATGTAAGTTAAGTAATGGTGTATTTATAAATCAAAATGTTAAATTTCGTAAGTTATATAAATCTAAACATTTTAGAATGGCAACTTCCAGTTGTATTTGCAAAAGGAAATAGAGTGCCAGTTAACAAAACGTAGTACAAGGTTTGCGGTTAAATAAATTTTGGTTTTGTAGTCTATTTTGTTAGATTGTTACTCTTTGTATTAAAATTAATACCATAATTCTAAATAATGTTAGGCTGTTTTTGCTAGTTTATAATTTGAATAATAATTTGATTAAAATTGGTCTTCGTAAATATAATAGTTAGGTACTTCAAAAAACATGGGTACGGCTACGGCCATAAAAAAATCCGATTTCTGTGGGTACGGAAAACCAAATAAGTAAGTGTTTCATTCCACGTGATAATGAGGAATACGATAGTAAGAGGTAATATATAACATTGAACTAACACTTCATGCATGGAATAGACAAATAGGTATTTATTAAATATTCTTAGCACAATATGAATTTTCACTTAGAAACTGAAAATTCAAAACGTAGACATGTAAGGAATGCGTTTCTCACATCCAAACTCGGCATCTACAAAAGTAATTACAGTTCAGTAGGGTTGCCACTGCCGACTAAATCCGGGAAAACAATAAAAAAACTTACTTACGCAGTCACCTTAGTAGTCGCATATCTTCTTCCTAATCGTTCACTTTTGACAGAGTATGGTCATGATTATGGATCGGTCTTTTCGGACTTGGCCGCTGCTCTTTAGATGGCTCTCCATTTATTTCTGTTGGTAGCTTTTTTGGAGCATTCTGTTGCCGGTCACTGAGTTGCACTTCTCATTATCTGATCTATTAGGAGATCGACCGCGTGACCGCTTGCCTTCAATATGGCCCTGGATTACCAAACGTTCCATAGCGTTATATTTACGGGTGACGTGTCCAAAGAATTTCAGGATTCGCAATTGCACAATCGACAATAGTCTATGCTTAATACCCAATTCTTTCGGGATGGAGACGTTAGTACGGTGGGCTGTCCAGCTTATTCTAAGAAGGCGTCGCCAGCACCACATTTCTCCTTTCGTCGCATATCGTGTGTAGGTAAACCTACTGACGTGTTCATTGGGAAATCAAATAACATAGCTTATTATTAGTCATGGTCAATTATGATAAAAAGGACAATGCCGATTCGACTATGAGAAGTGGCGTCTTTTTTTTTTCGCGCGGCCACTAACCGAACTATGTTTTTCCAATAGGTAATAGCATAATAAACAAAACTTAGTATGGCATATATAACTCTAAACTCAGTCCGAACTGAGTTATTGGGGTTAGAAAATGTTAAATATTCAAATGTTTTTGAGGCGATTTTCGTCATATGGGAGCAAGTTCAATAAAAATATGTAATAAAATAATTATCTTTGGACATTTTTTATTACCACTATAATCCTTTGAGGCCTTACACGCCGTAACTCTCTCCCCCCTCCTGGCAGCTGCACACATTGTTCGACGAGTTTGCAGGTATGGGTGAGTCATACATCGGTATTTGTGTGAACAATGCAAATCCCAAAACCCCTTCTTCCACCCCCTCTACTCCATCCCCGCGCATCAATGAGTAAGTACATATTGTCTTCTTGCTTTCACAGGCGCAGATTCATATTCTTTTGTCTCTTTCATTACTTACGAGCAATAGATATCGGATTGGTGATTGAATTCCATTTGAAAATCACTCACCGTTCTGGCTTCGTGTAGTTCGTTCGTGTGCGTTCCTAGTTCCTGTTTTATTTTACTGAATAATCAAACTACGACTTGGCTTGTTTAACTGACTCCGATATTGATATCTTACCTAACAGAATTGGCTTGTTTACTGGATCTTCTGATTTGTGTAGTGAAGCATTATTGTGCGTGCTGTTTTAATATAAATACAGTGGAATATGGATCGAAGACAGTGCATTTCTTGTCTTCGAAGTATAAGTCGAAGCAATAACAGTGTAAGAAGATCCTACCCTTTGACTACGCAGCACTTCCAGCAACATCCATTTCTGATTGATTATTTGGCTGAAGTTAGAAATATTATTGAGGTATGTAAACATTATCAAAATGTTTTACGAATACTTTCATTCTTTTTCACACTCTTTAATCATGTTTTTAAAATAAGTACAATTTCATAATGTTAATAGGACAAAAGAGAGGAAGCATTAAGATATTTTGTGTTCCAATTACCGGTTTAAATTCCACTGTATAATTCCAAATGCCACCAAAAGTTTTTAGTAAAAACCAAGTTTGTCATTTATATTTATCTCTCTACAGATATCCAGTGAAGACCGGATTTGTAAACCTTGTTTTCAACAAGCAAAACGCTATATTCAACGAGGCGAGTTGGACACACAACGTGAACCAGTCGCAGCTGAGGGTGATGTTCAATCCGTAGCTGACGAACCAAGAAGATCTCAGCCCGATCCTGAGCCAGCGGATAGTGACCGTGAGATTGCTGACATCGAATCCGTACCTGACAGCTCTGAACGAGAACAAATGGTGCCAGTGGGACAGGTACTACTCCGAAATGTTTTGAGCTTTCCTATACAAGGATTTTCAAGAGCTCCTTTCAATACGAGAACTTGTATATTTCAATATTGTGAAAACAGTAACTTGGTTAGAATAGACAAGAATTTGAGATCTATAATTCTACAAGAGAAGAGCTTTTATATACCGCAAGGCGTACGCGTATGCGAACAACATAGGTTTGATCCAGTATGGGTTGATATTTCACTTGTTGTCCGTCACGTATATACCTAATACGTTTTCACCTAAACAGGTCAGCGACATGTTAGATGCAAACAAATCAAGAATGGTTACGCTGTGTCGATGGGTGGTTGAAACGATGAATGATCGCTTAAAAAATCAATTTAAACTGTTGAGACATACAACTAATAACAGAGCTCTAGGTCATTTATTTTTAGAAATAAAAATAGCAGGGGCTTTGCTTAATGCCTTTGGCCGCCCTCTAACAGACCACAGATTGGTTGATGATATTTTAAATGCAATAAGAGAAACTATAAATAATGAAAATCACCTCGCAGACTACATTATTCATAAAAATATGAACGCTAGAAGAACTATATTCATGACAATAACAGCAACAGATCTCAATCACATAACAAATGACTTTCCCATTCTTAGCATGGACGAGTTAATTATATATGCATTAGGAACATACCAAATAAAGCAAGCTCGTAGTTACTACGGCGAGCATGTTAAGAACGATGAAGGAACATACAAAATAGAAGTATGCAGAGATAACGACTTAGAGGGCTTGGAAGATTTCAGTATTACAGCTATAAATCCATGGTTGCTGAGGGCGCGAATACAATCGAGACATAGACAGTCTCGTATTTATTACACGTATATTTTGGTACAAGGTGGTATGAGAGGCAGACAAGCCATATACGGTCATTACTGCAGTTGCATCGTTGGCAAACGAACCCTTGGCTGTTGTTCTCACGTCATGTCAGTATTATGGTATTTAGGATGGGGGAGATATCAAGAGAACTTAATTCCTCCCGCGACCTTATTAGATAACATCATAATACGCCATGATGTAGAGAATGAGGCTGAGGAGTCTAGCGGCGATGAATTTTAATTTCAAACAAAAACTGCCTTGTATATTATTAAATCGTTTTTTGTTAACACGTTATTTTTATATTGCAGTTTAAAAATTGTTGAACTTGATCTCATATGAAAAATATTTGTGTATCTATATGTACCCAAAAAAGAAACATTGGTTTGAATTCAAAGTAAGCATTATTATTGTAAACGCTTCTACGGTTTTTCTATTTTATAAGACAGGCATTGTAATTACTACATTCATTGTATTGTAAAACAGAACTGTATTATTTTTATAACAGCAGTGAAATATCAAATAAAATCATTAAATATATTATTGTATTTGTATTTTAATCTTTTATAAACCAACCAAAAGAAACCAACCGCCGAACAAGCCGATGGATGACTCACCAATACCAAACTCGCTGAACAAGGTGGGCAGCTGTCAGGAGTTACAGTGGGGGGGGGGGGGAGGCTCAAAGGATAAAGTAGTAAGAAGTGGTAATAAAAAATGTCCAAAGATAATTATTCTGTTACATATTTTTATTGAACTTGCTCCCATATGATGAAAATCGCCTCAAAAACATTTGAATATTTAACATTTTCTAACCCCAATAACTCAGTTCGGACTGAGTTTAGAGTTATATATGCCATACTAAGTTTTGTTTATTATGTTATTACCTATTAGAAAAACAGGGTTTGGTTAGTGGCCGCGCGAAAAAAAAAAGACGCCAAAAACCGGCATTGGCCTTTCTGTTACACACTTTCGTCCCATTTCATGAAATTACTCCTACAGATTTCCGGTGAGAGGAAAGATATTGCACATAAAACACAAGTTATGCGTGAGAAAAATATAGTAAAAAAATAGGGTTTTTACTTTCGTAATTAATTACAAAAGGTCGTTTCATCGTCTTTAGAGTGTGTATTAACACACTCACTTTAACCACGTGTGTTTTTACTCACGTTTTTAAACAGTGTCAGATTTTATTGCCACACTTTTTTATTGCCTCTTTATTTTCTAGTCGTTGTATAAATTAAATTCCAACTGGCAGCTTTATTTTCCATAGCTCAAATCCTCAAGTCTCCTAGATTTCGGTGAGAGGTGGGAACCCTACGGCTAAGTCAAAAGACGCGCTCAGAAATGCTGGAATACAGCATCCTGTATTTCGACGAGTCTAGACATGTCTGTCTCGTTATATCCGAGGCTGATTATAATGCATATTATCCTTATGGCTTAGTATTTATGTATCTATTGGTACTCCCACACTGCTGTTAGAAAATGTTTACAAACATTTATAACACTAAAACATTTACTAACAAGTGTTGTCAATTGTAAAATTTTGTTAGGTACTGTTAGATGTTATAAGTGCTCCTACACTGATGGAAAATGTTTACTAACATTTTATAACATTTAAATTTTAATCTGACATTGGCTCGCAGTTTGGGTTTGCGACAATAATATTAGATAATCTATAAAAATGACAGAAAGACTTGAGGTAATGTTAAGATTTTTGGCAACTCGTAGCTAAGCTATATAAAAGTCTCGTAAATGTCTTCAAGCTGTCAGACCAAGTAAAATGTTTACAAACAAAAGATAACAAATGTTTTATTTTGTTATTAAATGTTGAATAATGTTTTGTCTACAGAGAAGAAAGTGACTGATATTATCGCACTTCAAAAGCTAGGTAGTAGTTTTTTAACGGAAAAGAAAACAATCTCGAAATATCGAAAGATTTTCAAATTGTAGCTAAAGATAGGTATTGTTGCAATATGCAGGGTGCCGACTCTGATTCAAATTTGACAGTAAATCACGTACTTCGTTTCACAGATGGATGGATACAGATGGATACACACATACTTATTAGAGGTGTGTGTATTCGCCCACACACACTATTATAAAATAAAATCATTTGGAATGTATAGACAATACAACTTTTTTTATATTGGCAAAATGTGGGAATGCATGAGTAAATAACCGGTATTTGCCGATAAACTCAATTTTTAGAGAAATATGTTAAAATTTTAAGATAGATTATCATTTCCTGAAGTCCGGGGCAATCTGTGTATATGATTCACGTAAAACTAAATTATTATTTTGCTTTATCAAATCTTTGCCGCAATATGCCTTTATGTGAATAATTTTATAAGCCGAGTCAAATATGAAATTGCATATTTAAGTGATTCCCTATTCAGATTTACCAGAAAATTAGGGAGTTATGGCTCGTTTACACAGTGCGAGCTACTGACTAGACAGTACGCAGCTACTTGCATTTTCTAGTCGTATGCCAGTAGCTCGGCTCGCCTTAGCTGTTTACACAATAATAGTAGCTGTCCAATATCTAGCGAGTTGTCGCGATGTCGAGGCAATGTGCTTTGATTATAAAAACTGTCTATGACCCCAATATTATGTGTTGAATTAAAATTTTTTGCTAGATTAATTATTTTCTAGATTCATTTCCTTTGCAGTATGTTCTAAAGATGCTTTTCTCATATCTCTATTTTTGTAATTTTTATCAAAACAATTCCATAGGTTTTGTTGTTCTCTGTAGAGATTCATGAACATAATATTATTTTCGGAAGAACATCTATCCGCAGCCATTTTACGAGTAAATGCTGTGAACGCGCGTACACACACGGGTGAGCTACTGCCGGACGTAAGATATGTCCATACGTTGCGAGTTACTGCACTGCAGCTACTCGGCAGGCTGACTCGCATGCTAGCTCGCACTGTGTAAACGAACCATTATTTAAGAATGTTCGATTCGGGTTATCGTTAGGTACACGTTAAAAATTACATCGCTTTTTCAGATTAGATAAAATATTGAATATCTGCTTTTTTTAAGTACAATTTGATTTACAAAAAAAGGTTTTTGAAAATAATTACTTTACTTTTTTTATTTATTTAGAACTTCTAGTCTGCGGTTTGCCGTGTTACCCACTATTTATACCACAAAAATTTGTATAAATTTTTCCATTTTACCTATTTATGAATTGTACTCATCATTATTTAATAATAGGGGTAAATATTAACAGCTGGCAACCATAGACTTCTACATCCTAAGTTTATGCTGGCAACAGTGAAGGTGTCAAAAGTCAATCCATCAAGGAATTGTCAAGAAAACTTGAGAAAACTAAAATGATAAAGTAATAGGTAGGTACCAAAGAGTTTTATACATTTTGTTCGTAAAAAATAAAAATTTTAGGTATCTACCATAGAGCAACACGGACTACGCGCGGATGTCCTTGTTGCTCTATGGTATCTACCATGGAACAAATAAGAATAGTATCTAACTACGACAATTTTTTTAGCTTTTTTTAACAATGTTCTATTGGTACCATCCAAATATATCCGCTAGCTAGGGTACCTAAAGATCAAAAGAAGAGTGACAAAATGACTGCGCGTTTTCTACCACAGAAATATTTTTTGTTTTCTACATAATATCATAGATCTATTTATCTGTGCGATAAAATACTTCGAGCAACTTCGAGTTGTCCGCTTTTTTCGTAAAAAGAAAATACTCTATGGAAAATTCTATGTTGTAGAGATTGCAACCGGTATTTATCGTTAAAGACTTTGATTTGTGAAATATTCATGGCTGGAAATAAAATATCATCTACAAAAAATACATTAAATTTTCAAATTTTTGACTTTGAAGGAAGACACTGACGTTTACCCTAAATTTCGGGAAAAGCGCAAATTTATGGTAAAAATTGCCCCCAAGTCCGAAAAATATAAATCCAATTTTACATAAATATTTTTGCTACAAACTTAACACACTACCAACACTTATTTACTTTAAAAAAAATTAATCCTATTATTTTGCATTCCATGTTCTCTAACAGTTTTTTCTTCTAACTAGGTTATCTAACTTAACTAATATTATAGAGGTAAATGAGAAAGTGAATTTGTTTATTTGTTTGTTACCTTTTCACGCTTTATCTACTGAATCAATCTTCCTAAAGTTTTGTATACACATAGTTGGAAGTACTGAAATGGGTACCTTTTATCCCGGGAAAAAATAATGTTCCCGTGGGAAATTCACGTGGGCAAAGCCGCGGGCAAAAGCTATTAAATTATAAATGCCAAAAAAAGGAAGTAATATTTATTTGAATTATACCTATTATATACTATTAGGTAACAAACAAACCAATAAATAAACAAACAAACTCACTTTCGCATTTATAATATAAGTTAGGATTAGTCAAGGTTTAGGAAGTTAGGATAGGATTAGGACATTCTGTGGATAAAATTGACAAACCCACAACTTATTTCATTTGTAATGATTGGTAATTTTTTTAAGAGATGGCCACATTTTATTGACGTGGTTTGACCACAGACATAAAATACTCTTCTATTAAAAATAAAATATTTTTGTGGATATGACAAGCTTGATAATATGTCATAAAATACATGAAACCCAAAACATTTTCAAGTAGTAAAATATGTTCAATATAATTGGTTAGGTATTTACCTACATTTTACCTAGTAAATTTTATAAAACATAAAAATAAACAAAAATATAGGTGGAATGCACAGATGGAAACAAAAGCCCGATGTAACATTAAACCATTGCTTGATTCATGAAATTACAAGATTCAAGAACGGATTCATCTTCTAATGATAGTCTATTTTGCGTAACAAGAGATCAAGAGATCAAGAGATGATAACACTTATACCTATTTACTTTATATAAAATACATTGTTTTTAATGATTAAATATATGTAAAATATAACTTGTTATTTATTAAAGAAATCTACTATGTAACTATGATAAAAGTACAAAATTATTGTACACTGAAAGCAAATGCACGTATATGCCTTTCCTACGATAATATTTGATTTAATATATTATTTCGTTTATGTAGTGATCAAGATTACAGATCAGCCACTTGTTAGATACTTTAGGCTATTTTATTTAAATTATGTACTTTCTCCACGCGTTTTATTATAGTCTAGCACTAGTAAGTGCCACTAGTTTAACAAAAGCATGAGAACAATGCCTATATTTATTGATATTTTATATATTTAACAACGTCTAATAACGTACCTAACTCAATGGTATAAACATATTAGACGTGACGTATTAGTTGGCTGTTCTCGATTACAAAATTTTTCAATTTAGTAATTGAAACAACCAATCATAGGCCAAGAAAGAGGTCACGTTTGCTGCACGTAGTTGCTCCGCGCTATCTTGGGCTGACGGAAAAATATCGTTGAAAGTGCTCGCTTTTCCGTATCTTTCGTTGTCAAAATCAAATGACAAGCTGTCGAAAAATGCAGTTGTGTGTGTAAAATTTTCTGAGATTCCTGTGATTGGATGATCGACGATCGTTCGCAGTGGTGTGTAACTGTCAAATCGACCCGTTAGTTGAGGTTGAATGCGGTTTTATGCTTGTGTGTATTCGGTAGGACTACACACAAGCACAAATCACGTGGTTTCACGTGTCACGTCCGGCACGAAAGGGACTTGAGAGTGGCGCCCCAGGGTACGCAGATCGGTTGACCATGGCCAGATAGCCACACTAAATAAGAAATAAAACTTCAATATCGCTGAGTAGACATAAATAGCCAAGCACAATTAATTGGGCTATCAAATTTGTCGTAAATATTTGATATCCCAACAAGGTATCTAGTTAATTGAAAGTAAACATGACCCTTAACTCTCTCATGGGTTTATGTATAATGTTGACGTTAGCTAAATTCACAATAAGATGATTACATATTGATTTATTAATAATATAGGCAAAGGCAATTATTTTTATTTAAATAGGCTTAAAAATAACACTTTTAGGTCGTAATAATACTTAATAAACTAGATTAGTTGACGCCAAAAAATTACTTAAAGCTAAGGTTACTACCGCCTCCAAAGCTCGCTTCATCATCAAGATACATAAAAATTCTGTTACTGACTGAGTGACTGACAGACAACGCACAGATAATGTATATAACGAACCGAGAATTTTTGATTCAGGCCATAACTGTGTGGGCCGTACGAAGAATAAATCCTAACTACTGTCCGTAGGAAGTTGAAATTTGGCATGTAGTCACACCCCGCACATACAACGCTCGCAAATCGACTACTACATAGGCAAATGACGTTTGTCCATGCGCCTAATGTGTGCGTATACGCGGCAAATCCCAGTGATCTCTACAACGAAGTACGGGGTGGGGTGCGGTATTTGAAACAGGTGCGGGGTGGTGAGTAGCCATTCTGTTCGTTAGTAATATATCGTCGGTCCCAATTAAAAGAGTCGGATCTGTAAAATTGCCATTTTCGTTTTATTGAGCCAATCCTTTAAAAAACGCCATTATTTTATTACTACATTCTCAGTTTTTAATTTTTGCTTTAATTTTCCGAAATATTAAAATTAAAAAAGACATATCTTCTACAGTATCCGTTTAATATTGTCGGAAGAAACGTTGCGACAGTATTAGCGGGGCGTTGGGAGGGGGCGAACGGTCGGTAGTACCAGTACCCGCTATGTTGCACGGACAGATGATCAATTCGCGCGCTCCTCGCTAAAATTATTAAAAACTAACGTTTGCTGCGTTACACTCACTATGGCAAGTAGGTAACCGATCGAAAAGGATTATTTATATATGAAATGAATTGTTATGTTATGAAATAATATACAAATAGTATTTCTCTTCAATGTTTGCGTATAAAGATTTGTATGTCCCTGTTAAAATGTCGGATGTGGTAGTTCCGACGTTTTTTTACGGAAGTACTATTGTCATAAGTAACACATCCTACATTTTTTTACGACTATACATTTTCTTTATATGTCGTAAGTAACACATCCGACATTTTTGCATGGAAATAAAATTAATGCTAATGTCGTAAGTAACACTTCCGACAGTTTTAAAGGGATCTTGAATAGTGTGTTTTGTTTTAAGTGGCATTACCGGCAGTTTTAATAGAAAAAAATGGCATTCTTTCCTGTTTGAAGTATCTTTAATTTGCCACAATTGCCTTGTAAAATAAAATTTTTAATATATATTTTTCTTTTTAGATGCACCTGAATCCCCTATACTAAAAAAAATAGAGGATGAGTTGGTACAACTGCAAGATTTATTGGGAGATGTATTTAATGATGAAAATGAATATCATTATGATACCTTAATAGATGAACAAGACATTGTTCATCATGTCCTCCCTGACGTGTCTGTACACGGAGAATCTTGTAATATGGCTAGCAAAACCAAACTTGGTTTTGAAGATCCGGTTGCATGGCGCACAGTGCACCTGACATAGGTTGTTGTATGTATACGTGTAGGAAGGCTTGAGACGGGTTTTCGTAGAAGGCCTCTTTGACAGAGCTGCGCCGTGCTTGCCTCTGCCTTGCAAGCTCTTCCTAACGTTCTGTTGGAATCTCACATGCAGCAAGGTGACGTTTTAGGACATCTTTGTAACGCAGGTATTGTCCTTCAGCTTTGCCTTTATGCAGCTCATACTTGGGCAGCCTAGAGTCGTCCATGCGTACTAGATGTCCACACTATCTTAATAGTATCTTATCTATCCCTGAATAAGCAGAGATTCTATGCCCATCATTTGAGTCTTCTGTAGGATAGTAGTGTGTGGAATTCAATCCTGCCACTTAACTCGAAGAACTGAGCGCAAGCACCGCATATGAAAGGCGTCGAGATGTTTTATGTCATCTTTGTACAGACACCAAGTCTCGGTAGCATACAGCAATATAGGTAGTATTATCGCCCTATACACAACCATTTTTGTGTGCAGTTTTAAGTCATGTGAATTCCAAACACGAGATCGTAGTTTTCCAAAAGCCGATGCAGCCCTAGCAATGCGTGAAGGAATTTCAGTCTCAAGACGATTATCGTTACGTATATAACTGCCCAGATAACGAAAGGATGTGCTTCCTTCAAGGCTTTACCACCTAGGTATATTGGTGTATCATTACTTGTCAGTGAGAGGAAAGATATTGCACATAAAACACAAGTTATGCGTGAGAAAAATATAGTAAAAAAATAGGGTTTTTACTTTCGTAATTAATTACAAAAGGTCGTTTCATCGTCTTTAGAGTGTGTATTAACACACTCACTTTAACCACGTGTGTTTTTACTCACGTTTTTAAACAGTGTCAGATTTTATTGCCACACTTTTTTATTGCCTCTTTATTTTCTAGTCGTTGTATAAATTAAATTCCAACTGGCAGCTTTATTTTCCATAGCTCAAATCCTCAAGTCTCCTAGATTTCGGTGAGAGGTGGGAACCCTACGGCTAAGTCAAAAGACGCGCTCAGAAATGCTGGAATACAGCATCCTGTATTTCGACGAGTCTAGACATGTCTGTCTCGTTATATCCGAGGCTGATTATAATGCATATTATCCTTATGGCTTAGTATTTATGTATCTATTGGTACTCCCACACTGCTGTTAGAAAATGTTTACAAACATTTATAACACTAAAACATTTACTAACAAGTGTTGTCAATTGTAAAATTTTGTTAGGTACTGTTAGATGTTATAAGTGCTCCTACACTGATGGAAAATGTTTACTAACATTTTATAACATTTAAATTTTAATCTGACATTGGCTCGCAGTTTGGGTTTGCGACAATAATATTAGATAATCTATAAAAATGACAGAAAGACTTGAGGTAATGTTAAGATTTTTGGCAACTCGTAGCTAAGCTATATAAAAGTCTCGTAAATGTCTTCAAGCTGTCAGACCAAGTAAAATGTTTACAAACAAAAGATAACAAATGTTTTATTTTGTTATTAAATGTTGAATAATGTTTTGTCTACAGAGAAGAAAGTTACTGATATTATAGCACTTCAAAAGCTAGGTAGTAGTTTTTTAACGGAAAAGAAAACAATCTCGAAATATCGAAAGATTTTCAAATTGTAGCTAAAGATAGGTATTGTTGCAATATGCAGGGTGCCGACTCTGATTCAAATTTGACAGTAAATCACGTACTTCGTTTCACAGATGGATGGATACAGATGGATACACACATACTTATTAGAGGTGTGTGTATTCGCCCACACACACTATTATAAAATAAAATCATTTGGAATGTATAGACAATACAACTTTTTTTATATTGGCAAAATGTGGGAATGCATGAGTAAATAACCGGTATTTGCCGATAAACTCAATTTTTAGAGAAATATGTTAAAATTTTAAGATAGATTATCATTTCCTGAAGTCCGGGGCAATCTGTGTATATGATTCACGTAAAACTAAATTATTATTTTGCTTTATCAAATCTTTGCCGCAATATGCCTTTATGTGAATAATTTTATAAGCCGAGTCAAATATGAAATTGCATATTTAAGTGATTCCCTATTCAGATTTACCAGAAAATTAGGGAGTTATGGCTCGTTTACACAGTGCGAGCTACTGACTAGACAGTACGCAGCTACTTGCATTTTCTAGTCGTATGCCAGTAGCTCGGCTCGCCTTAGCTGTTTACACAATAATAGTAGCTGTCCAATATCTAGCGAGTTGTCGCGATGTCGAGGCAATGTGCTTTGATTATAAAAACTGTCTATGACCCCAATATTATGTGTTGAATTAAAATTTTTTGCTAGATTAATTATTTTCTAGATTCATTTCCTTTGCAGTATGTTCTAAAGATGCTTTTCTCATATCTCTATTTTTGTAATTTTTATCAAAACAATTCCTTAGGTTTTGTTGTTCTCTGTAGAGATTCATGAACATAATATTATTTTCGGAAGAACATCTATCCGCAGCCATTTTACGAGTAAATGCTGTGAACGCGCGTACACACACGGGTGAGCTACTGCCGGACGTAAGATATGTCCATACGTTGCGAGTTACTGCACTGCAGCTACTCGGCAGGCTGACTCGCATGCTAGCTCGCACTGTGTAAACGAACCATTATTTAAGAATGTTCGATTCGGGTTATCGTTAGGTACACGTTAAAAATTACATCGCTTTTTCAGATTAGATAAAATATTGAATATCTGCTTTTTTTAAGTACAATTTGATTTACAAAAAAAGGTTTTTGAAAATAATTACTTTACTTTTTTTATTTATTTAGAACTTCTAGTCTGCGGTTTGCCGTGTTACCCACTATTTATACCACAAAAATTTGTATAAATTTTTCCATTTTACCTATTTATGAATTGTACTCATCATTATTTAATAATAGGGGGTAAATATTAACAGCTGGCAACCATAGACTTCTACATCCTAAGTTTATGCTGGCAACAGTGAAGGTGTCAAAAGTCAATCCATCAAGGAATTGTCAAGAAAACTTGAGAAAACTAAAATGATAAAGTAATAGGTAGGTACCAAAGAGTTTTATACATTTTGTTCGTAAAAAATAAAAATTTTAGGTATCTACCATAGAGCAACACGGACTACGCGCGGATGTCCTTGTTGCTCTATGGTATCTACCATGGAACAAATAAGAATAGTATCTAACTACGACAATTTTTTTAGCTTTTTTTAACAATGTTCTATTGGTACCATCCAAATATATCCGCTAGCTAGGGTACCTAAAGATCAAAAGAAGAGTGACAAAATGACTGCGCGTTTTCTACCACAGAAATATTTTTTGTTTTCTACATAATATCATAGATCTATTTATCTGTGCGATAAAATACTTCGAGCAACTTCGAGTTGTCCGCTTTTTTCGTAAAAAGAAAATACTCTATGGAAAATTCTATGTTGTAGAGATTGCAACCGGTATTTATCGTTAAAGACTTTGATTTGTGAAATATTCATGGCTGGAAATAAAATATCATCTACAAAAAATACATTAAATTTTCAAATTTTTGACTTTGAAGGAAGACACTGACGTTTACCCTAAATTTCGGGAAAAGCGCAAATTTATGGTAAAAATTGCCCCCAAGTCCGAAAAATATAAATCCAATTTTACATAAATATTTTTGCTACAAACTTAACACACTACCAACACTTATTTACTTTTAAAAAAATTAATCCTATTATTTTGCATTCCATGTTCTCTAACAGTTTTTTCTTCTAACTAGGTTATCTAACTTAACTAATATTATAGAGGTAAATGAGAAAGTGAATTTGTTTATTTGTTTGTTACCTTTTCACGCTTTATCTACTGAATCAATCTTCCTAAAGTTTTGTATACACATAGTTGGAAGTACTGAAATGGGTACCTTTTATCCCGGGAAAAAATAATGTTCCCGTGGGAAATTCACGTGGGCAAAGCCGCGGGCAAAAGCTATTAAATTATAAATGCCAAAAAAAGGAAGTAATATTTATTTGAATTATACCTATTATATACTATTAGGTAACAAACAAACCAATAAATAAACAAACAAACTCACTTTCGCATTTATAATATAAGTTAGGATTAGTCAAGGTTTAGGAAGTTAGGATAGGATTAGGACATTCTGTGGATAAAATTGACAAACCCACAACTTATTTCATTTGTAATGATTGGTAATTTTTTTAAGAGATGGCCACATTTTATTGACGTGGTTTGACCACAGACATAAAATACTCTTCTATTAAAAATAAAATATTTTTGTGGATATGACAAGCTTGATAATATGTCATAAAATACATGAAACCCAAAACATTTTCAAGTAGTAAAATATGTTCAATATAATTGGTTAGGTATTTACCTACATTTTACCTAGTAAATTTTATAAAACATAAAAATAAACAAAAATATAGGTGGAATGCACAGATGGAAACAAAAGCCCGATGTAACATTAAACCATTGCTTGATTCATGAAATTACAAGATTCAAGAACGGATTCATCTTCTAATGATAGTCTATTTTGCGTAACAAGAGATCAAGAGATCAAGAGATGATAACACTTATACCTATTTACTTTATATAAAATACATTGTTTTTAATGATTAAATATATGTAAAATATAACTTGTTATTTATTAAAGAAATCTACTATGTAACTATGATAAAAGTACAAAATTATTGTACACTGAAAGCAAATGCACGTATATGCCTTTCCTACGATAATATTTGATTTAATATATTATTTCGTTTATGTAGTGATCAAGATTACAGATCAGCCACTTGTTAGATACTTTAGGCTATTTTATTTAAATTATGTACTTTCTCCACGCGTTTTATTATAGTCTAGCACTAGTAAGTGCCACTAGTTTAACAAAAGCATGAGAACAATGCCTATATTTATTGATATTTTATATATTTAACAACGTCTAATAACGTACCTAACTCAATGGTATAAACATATTAGACGTGACGTATTAGTTGGCTGTTCTCGATTACAAAATTTTTCAATTTAGTAATTGAAACAACCAATCATAGGCCAAGAAAGAGGTCACGTTTGCTGCACGTAGTTGCTCCGCGCTATCTTGGGCTGACGGAAAAATATCGTTGAAAGTGCTCGCTTTTCCGTATCTTTCGTTGTCAAAATCAAATGACAAGCTGTCGAAAAATGCAGTTGTGTGTGTAAAATTTTCTGAGATTCCTGTGATTGGATGATCGACGATCGTTCGCAGTGGTGTGTAACTGTCAAATCGACCCGTTAGTTGAGGTTGAATGCGGTTTTATGCTTGTGTGTATTCGGTAGGACTACACACAAGCACAAATCACGTGGTTTCACGTGTCACGTCCGGCACGAAAGGGACTTGAGAGTGGCGCCCCAGGGTACGCAGATCGGTTGACCATGGCCAGATAGCCACACTAAATAAGAAATAAAACTTCAATATCGCTGAGTAGACATAAATAGCCAAGCACAATTAATTGGGCTATCAAATTTGTCGTAAATATTTGATATCCCAACAAGGTATCTAGTTAATTGAAAGTAAACATGACCCTTAACTCTCTCATGGGTTTATGTATAATGTTGACGTTAGCTAAATTCACAATAAGATGATTACATATTGATTTATTAATAATATAGGCAAAGGCAATTATTTTTATTTAAATAGGCTTAAAAATAACACTTTTAGGTCGTAATAATACTTAATAAACTAGATTAGTTGACGCCAAAAAATTACTTAAAGCTAAGGTTACTACCGCCTCCAAAGCTCGCTTCATCATCAAGATACATAAAAATTCTGTTACTGACTGAGTGACTGACAGACAACGCACAGATAATGTATATAACGAACCGAGAATTTTTGATTCAGGCCATAACTGTGTGGGCCGTACGAAGAATAAATCCTAACTACTGTCCGTAGGAAATTGAAATTTGGCATGTAGTCACACCCCGCACATACAACGCTCGCAAATCGACTACTACATAGGCAAATGACGTTTGTCCATGCGCCTAATGTGTGCGTATATGCGGCAAATCCCAGTGATCTCTACAACGAAGTACGGGGTGGGGTGCGGTATTTGAAACAGGTGCGGGGTGGTGAGTAGCCATTCTGTTCGTTAGTAATATATCGTCGGTCCCAATTAAAAGAGTCGGATCTGTAAAATTGCCATTTTCGTTTTATTGAGCCAATCCTTTAAAAAACGCCATTATTTTATTACTACATTCTCAGTTTTTAATTTTTGCTTTAATTTTCCGAAATATTAAAATTAAAAAAGACATATCTTCTACAGTATCCGTTTAATATTGTCGGAAGAAACGTTGCGACAGTATTAGCGGGGCGTTGGGAGGGGGCGAACGGTCGGTAGTACCAGTACCCGCTATGTTGCACGGACAGATGATCAATTCGCGCGCTCCTCGCTAAAATTATTAAAAACTAACGTTTGCTGCGTTACACTCACTATGGCAAGTAGGTAACCGATCGAAAAGGATTATTTATATATGAAATGAATTGTTATGTTATGAAATAATATACAAATAGTATTTCTCTTCAATGTTTGCGTATAAAGATTTGTATGTCCCTGTTAAAATGTCGGATGTGGTAGTTCCGACGTTTTTTTACGGAAGTACTATTGTCATAAGTAACACATCCTACATTTTTTTACGACTATACATTTTCTTTATATGTCGTAAGTAACACATCCGACATTTTTGCATGGAAATAAAATTAATGCTAATGTCGTAAGTAACACTTCCGACAGTTTTAAAGGGATCTTGAATAGTGTGTTTTGTTTTAAGTGGCATTACCGGCAGTTTTAATAGAAAAAAATGGCATTCTTTCCTGTTTGAAGTATCTTTAATTTGCCACAATTGCCTTGTAAAATAAAATTTTTAATATATATTTTTCTTTTTAGATGCACCTGAATCCCCTATACTAAAAAAAATAGAGGATGAGTTGGTACAACTGCAAGATTTATTGGGAGATGTATTTAATGATGAAAATGAATATCATTATGATACCTTAATAGATGAACAAGACATTGTTCATCATGTCCTCCTGACGTGTCTGTACACGGAGAATCTTGTAATATGGCTAGCAAAACCAAACTTGGTTTTGAAGATCCGGTTGCATGGCGCACAGTGCACCTGACATAGGTTGTTGTATGTATACGTGTAGGAAGGCTTGAGACGGGTTTTCGTAGAAGGCCTCTTTGACAGAGCTGCGCCGTGCTTGCCTCTGCCTTGCAAGCTCTTCCTAACGTTCTGTTGGAATCTCACATGCAGCAAGGTGACGTTTTAGGACATCTTTGTAACGCAGGTATTGTCCTTCAGCTTTGCCTTTATGCAGCTCATACTTGGGCAGCCTAGAGTCGTCCATGCGTACTAGATGTCCACACTATCTTAATAGTATCTTATCTATCCCTGAATAAGCAGAGATTCTATGCCCATCATTTGAGTCTTCTGTAGGATAGTAGTGTGTGGAATTCAATCCTGCCACTTAACTCGAAGAACTGAGCGCAAGCACCGCATATGAAAGGCGTCGAGATGTTTTATGTCATCTTTGTACAGACACCAAGTCTCGGTAGCATACAGCAATATAGGTAGTATTATCGCCCTATACACAACCATTTTTGTGTGCAGTTTTAAGTCATGTGAATTCCAAACACGAGATCGTAGTTTTCCAAAAGCCGATGCAGCCCTAGCAATGCGTGAAGGAATTTCAGTCTCAAGACGATTATCGTTACGTATATAACTGCCCAGATAACGAAAGGATGTGCTTCCTTCAAGGCTTTACCACCTAGGTATATTGGTGAATCATTACTTGTCAGTAATGATACACCAATATACCTACCATGATACACCAATGTATCACGAGCCAGCTGTTTGAGCACTCGAGTTTTAGAAACGCTTATAACCAAGCCAAACTTTTTACATGACCCATCCAGGTGGTCCAAGAACGACTGCAAACTGCTAGTATCATCGGCCATTAAGCAGACATCGTCTGCATAAAGTATGTCTAAGACAGTTAAATCCAGTACCTTTCATTTTGATTTAAAACGGAATATGTCAAACACGGTCTTACCTGTTCTTACGTCAAGGTGAATTCGTCCACTGTGATTAGAGGCGTCCCCAGGACAGCAGCAAAATAAATAGCAAATAGGGTAGGAGCCATCACACAGCCTTGCTTCACGCCACTGGTAACTGGAAAACGCTCTGTAAAGTCGTTGTCATGTTGAACTCTGGCCATCATGCCGTCATGAAATTGCTGGATCAGAGTAACAAACTTTGCAGGACAGCCAGCCTTTTCAAGATCCAAAGGGCAGATTTCGGTACACGGTCGAACGCTTTCTCCAGGTCAACGAAGCACATATTTAAATCTCGATGTTGCTCTTTTCTCCTGTAACTGTTTTACAACAAATGTAGCGTCAACCGTCCCCCGGACAGACCTAAAACCGAGTCTGCAATTTATGATATGCGCCAGAATCTTTCCAGCTGCGCTTAGCAAAGCAATACCTCTGTAAGATTCACAGTCGGAGAATCACCTTTTCCCTTGTACAATTTGCAGATGGAGGCATCTTTCCAGTCCTGGTGTACAACCCAAAGGCCGAACAGTCTGGACTCCCATATCCGCAAAATAAACTCGTAGAGACTGTTCTTGACGCTCTTACCACCTTACTTAAAGTGTTCCTCAGGGGTCCCGAAGCTTTTCCATTCTCTAGTCGGCTAACAGCTTGAAGAAATTTTTCATAAGATGGAGGATTATCCAGCTCTATAGATATAGGTAAAGATGGAAGGGAACTAATGTACTGAAGATCAACATCCTGACTAATCGGATTTAAACCTCACTGAAATGCTCAACCCATCTATTCAGTACTTCAGCATGCACCACAAGTCATCGTGATTTGTCACTGCTGTAGGTATATGAGACAAATCTTTTTGAACTGTGGACCAAAAATAGTTTAGAGACTATCAAAGAAACCCCCAATTTGCTTACTGTATGCGAGATTTTGCAGTTCTACTGACAAAAAAGAACACGACTACTAAAAAAGAATTGTGCAATGCGTATATTTTTTAACTTTGTATGTTTTTATAGTAACTATATTCAGTCGTTTCTTATATACTAAATAAACAAGGTCTAACAAAATATACTGAAACTATTTTAAGATATAATTCAGTTCATGATACTAAACAACTTTCTCCAAGAAACTTATATCGAAATATGAAAAATAATTTTGGCATCCCATACAAGTTGACCGATTAGCTGATTCGAGTTTATAGATTAACAACACATACGACAAGCGAAAGTGACGTACGACCAGAAAAAACAGTCGCATGTGGCACTTTCGACAAATTACAGTGATTCGAGTCCAGACAAAACAATCGTAAGTGGCTCTTCCGACAAACGACTGTGACACGTGTCCAGGCAAAACAGTCGTATGTGGTACATCCTACAGATAGTATTTGTCAGGTATCGGTTAAAAACGTATCAACTGTGATTTCTGCTATTTCTAGTGTTAAATTTATATATCTGTTCATACACATTTTAAGGGTAAATAAAGATATTAAAATATTCCAAATTTCACAACAATATTCCACAAAATGACAAAGTTATACACAAAAACTTATTTGGCAAACTTTGATCGTCTTTCCTGTAAACTAGTCATTTCACAGATCCGACTATGTTAATTGGGACCGTCGATATGTTAATAATTAATAGTACTAACGTTGTAGGTTCTTTAGGTAGTTAGTTCCATAGGAGTGAATGAAGGGGAGCATTAAGAGAAAATTCCCGAAATTTCCACGGAAACAAAGTCCCGAGAGTTTGTATTTTTCAGTTTGGTTTAAAGGTAGACTTGGTTATCCATGTTAGCCCAACATTGAAAAACTTTTGAATATATTTTTGTACATAGAGGTATAGTCTGAATATACAAAAGCATTGTATCAACTCTCTCTGTGTCCTCTCAATCAGTCAGTCAGAATTCGTACGTTCTCAACTTTTGTGCCATATCTTTACATTAAAGAAATACATATCAGGCAGGGCTTAAACAGGGGATTCCTCCTCAGGGGACTCATAGGCGATGGGCTAGCAACCTGCCACTATACGCCTAAATCTCCATTCCATCAGAGAGCCCTACTATTTAACTAAGCGTGGCCTTCGAGTCCCACGACTCTTGGCTCTGTCTACCCCGTAAGGGATAAAGACGTGATTCTATGTATGTTTGTATTTCTCTTCTCTTCTCTTCTCTCAGCCGAAAGACGTCCACTGTTGGACAAAGGCCTCCCCCAAGGATTTCATCCATGGAGGGTTTTGCCGTAATCGCCACGCTTGGCAGGCGGGTTGGCGATCGCAGTGTGATGGCATAGTACGCGGAAAGATGCTGCTGCCCATCGTCCGGTGTTTTAATCCCTTAGTCGCCTCTTACGACACCCACGGGAAGAGATGGGTTGGTGCTATTCTAGGGCCACACCACAGGCCTAATATTAGCATTATTAGGCAGGTATTTATGTACAAAGAATTGACTACAGTATTGACTGAACTTTGACTTAATTTCTCCCGAAAAAGTGCCTGTATTTTTCTAATTTTGAATAATCATTCGATTCTGATTGATTGAACCACCTAAATGAATCGATTTATTTCTGTGGTCTCAACCCATTTGAATTTCAGTTGTCGACAACTTCATCAATCACGTAATCGTTGTAGGCTTAATGCGACTCGTGTGTCGGATATGGGACACATTGCTGGTACAAGTGTCCAATAATTGAGGCGTCATTGTAATCCGATATGATATAATTGATGTTCCCTGACGGCCCTGATGACCGCGCCGGCCCACGGCAGTGTCTGTATACGAATCGCCACAATGGTACAGGTGATTAAAAATAAATTGGTCAAGTGCGTGTCGGACCACGCGCAATGTAGGGTTCCGAAGGTGTCTAACTGTCTACCCTAACAAATGCAGACACATGAACTTATATTTACTCCAGTTTTACATAATTAATGAGTATAACCTAAGTATACACCATCGTAATCAATGAAAATTTGTTCCCTCGAATATTTTAAAATGTATCAATTTATTAATCCCTCGAATATACTAAAATCGATCTTTTGAGTTTATCGCCTAGATATTACTAGTTAACGTGTAAAGAAAACATAACAGTGATAATTTGTCTTTGAAATTCGTTTATTTACTACCTATCATAATTTATTTTCACATGTCCACCTATCACCATTTTCCTGTTCGAATGGGGGGGGGGGGGGTACTTGACTCTAACCAAATTTAGCACTTACAAGTTAAATATTTCACAAACGGATCAATGAATAAAAAAAAATGGTCTTTCCATACAAATTTAAGGGTATTTTTTTACTTTGACATAGTATATTTCAAACAATACAGTAAGTACAAACACACAGTCCTTTTTCACGGTCGGGTTCATGAAATTGTTCATCAGCATGTATGTCTCGAGTTGATATTTCAGTCCAAATGCAAAATTACGTGGGTTAAGCTTTGAGCATGAGCATTGAGCCGGTATGTTACTAAGTAAAATTTTTTTTCAGATTCATCCATAATGCCTTAAAACTATTTGTAGGTATTTTTCTTTTAATCAATTGACTGACACTCTTTTTAAATATGACGTGAGAATAAGACCAATCGATTTCAATGTCAATATTTCTTTTTTTTTTATATCAGGGCGGCATTATTATTTTTTCTATCAAGACTATTTATCATTTCTATCACTTACAATCAATAACCCGTAGACCACACCACTCACCACGAAATAAACTCCTAGCAACTTGTAAATACATGAGCATTTAGTGTGTCCATAACTCAAATTCATCATTGTAGAACCGCAACTGACATTAGTACCCGTACGAGATTGCAGGGGCTAATGTTTTGGCTTTGAGGACTTAGCTGTTTGGACGTTTGGACTAGCTAATTCTAAACTGCCAACCGTATCCTTTGGACTTGGAGTTTTGCCCTAGGCTTTGAATTTCGTTTTTCACCCATTCTAAGGGTGGAATTTCCAAAATGAAGTTCCTTTCTATGCTAAGAAGAACTAAAAACATTCCATTGGGAAGTCGAGTAAAATCAACTGGAGATGTAGTTCCTTTCCCGAGCAATGTAGACCGCACAGCGTAAGTTTCGTTTAAGCTATAATGACTTTCGGATCGCTCACAAAGCTTCGGAACTTGCAATAAAATACCCTTCAGTATCTTACTCTAGTCGAGAATTGCTTTATTTAAAGTCTAACACTCCAACTAATAAGGATATGGCAGCCTAAAATGTGCACCTGAATACGTTTTACCTAGTTCTTGTTTATCAATATACCTTTATAAACTTCCATTACTGACTGATTGAATGATTGACAGATAAGCTAAACTTCTGTCTGGGTAAGCTTGCTACACCGTAGACCTCATTTCTGTCCTCGGGCAATATTGTGGTCAAGAGCAAACCCATCTTTAATAAAAAAAAGCCAAAATAAATGGGCGTAGGAAAAAATGAACTTGGTGAATGAATGACGACCTGGTGAAGGTCGCGGGATTCGCATGGATGCAGGCAGCGCAGGACTGGTCGTTGTGGAAATCCTTGGGGGAGGCCTTTGTCCAGCAGTGGACGTCTTTCGGCTAAGAGAGGAAAAAAATTTACTTTTAACTAGCCTAGACCTGGGACTTTTTTCCCGTGGGAATTTCGAGAAATCCTCTCTTAGTGCTCCCCTACACTCCCTTAGAAACCTACAAGCCAAATTTCAGCTTCCTACGCCCAGTAGTTGGCTGCGAGTCGTCTGTCAGTCACTCAGTCAGTTAGTAACGAAATGATCTTTACATAATTTGTAAGTAATGGCAAAGCGGTTGTGGTCGAGTGGTAATGACACCCGTCTGAAGTCGGATAGGACCCGGGTTCAAGTCCTATCTGTGCCACATGAGTTTGTAGATCAATCTGACTCTTGTATTTTCTCATAGACCACCACCTGCTTCTGGTGAAGGAAAACATCGTGAGGAAACCTGCACATTGGATGACTGTTTAGTTTACTAGTGTACTAGATGACTTGAATAAAATCTGACACCAGTGTTAGTAAAATAAGGAATATATAACACGCTCGATATAAGGAAAGAAAGGCTAATTTAGTCAGATTAGCTAAATGAATATACCATTTCCAACGCAAGTAAATTGCAACACTAAATTTAATCAAAACACTTGATACGTTTAACATTTTGCATTTAGTGTACCGTCGTCCCTCGGAATATATTGTTTTGTTTAGGATTGGGACACACTTAGTGCTCTTTGCACATTTGTGCTATATTTATTATACTGCTGAATCAGTAAATTCTTGGTTTATTAAGAGTGTGTCACGTCCGCGCGGCCGACCGAGTTTAGGTATTTGATAGACCGCAGCTGGCTGTGTGCAAGTCACACGCACACATCAACGTGAGATTGCCGCCAACCCGAAGTAATGAACGTGACGGAGATCCGGCAAGGAATTTGTTGTGTACCTACCTACCTATTATTTTTTTCTTTGTGTACGATAATAAATACTAAAAATAAACTTACGATATTTCTTTTACCGTTTATCATGGTAACGAATATTTTTACCGGTACCTCTTTGAAACGATCGTACCGGTAACGGGATTGGTACCGTTAAGTTTGGTAACATTAATAACAGAGGTACCTTTTAGCGTGGTACCGAATATTTTAACCGGTACCCCTTTGAAACGATCGTACCGGTAACGGGGATGGTACCGTTAAGTTTGTTAACATTAATAACAGATTGTAGTGATAACTACAGAATTATTTTGAACTCCTAACTGGTCAACTGTGCATGTCATATTTTAGGTGAAATAGTTGATATATTGGGATACTATTCCTGTGGCGTATTACCTGCATGATAGGCTCTCGACTCACCACAACAGCAGGCATTCAAATCCATTAGTTTCCAGACAAATTGAATGGGAAAGTGACACACCGGTACACAAACTTCATATGTTGTTTTTACAATACTTATTAAGAAAACAGGGAGACCCGCACATCAAAACGTTCTTTGAGTCACGCCGAAACCATTGGTAGCAATAACTCGAAGTGATTTTGTGTACTTACGGAATTATATCGAAAACTAAACATTCATAACAAAACATTCCATGATTAAATTAGACTGTCAACAAGATCTGCAGAGTTGGACGTCTGACATTGACAGCTGGTGACACACGTTCCGTCTTGGGTCCTAACAAACCTTTCTTATCATAAACAAATAAGAAGTCATGGTAGGATTGTTGTAAAATTTTAATTATTCTCCTTTAATATCGTCGACTTAGATTATTATAATATTCAACGAATAAATACCTTATTTAAACATTAGTTCTTTTAAAGAATATTTAAAAGTTGGTTTGATGTGCGTTCGAATTAAGCGAAACGGAGCGCGACAAAATGGAATGTCAAATCGAGTCGAGTCGATTCTCTCTCTTCCTGAATAGGCGCCACGACTAACATGGCTTGAGCAAAATCATAAAATTTTTGGGGTTTTTTCACTTTCGCCGCCCTCGGCTCCCCGTCATGGGATTATAGTTTAACCTTTAGCTTTTAAATCCGCGATACGCGCAAGGACACAGGGGATATTCGCCGCCACGAAGTTGTCGGGAACATGAGCTGTTGAGGTCCACGTGCCCGCCCGGCCATATGAATTGACGCTTCCTGGAGTGTCCTCCCATCGCCAGAGGGTGCGGTTTTCCCGGACCGTGGACCGCATGCCACGGCGCAGGCCTCGTCGTCGGCGACCCCAAGGCGCAACACACGGATCCCAACCTTACTTCCAAAGGCCGCATCGCCGCCTCCGATCCGATGTCCTTGTGGCTCGGAGCAAACCTCGGAAGGTCCAGCCAGCGTCTACTATCTCGCTTACAACGGAGCGTTGCAGGAGCGCCGCGCCGCTTTGATGACGCGACCAGCACCAGTGCTCGAACCCAACGGATCATAATGGTGAACGGGACAACGTTCTAAGTGCGCGCAGACGTTTGTGTACGGACCTGGCCAGGTACCCTATATTTGGTTTATGTTAATTTTAATTTTCTATTGCGGCAAAGACTTATCAGATTTTGGTATTAGTATGACTGTGCCCGCCTTCAGCGGCTATTGTACCTATTGAATAAAATGCTATATTCTTAACGAATTTTGGTATTAGTATAACTGTGCCCGCCTTCAGCGGCTAGTGTGTTTATGGAATAAAATGCTATATTCTATCCCAACCATATTGTATTAATGATACCACCCTGCCCATGACTCCCAGGACCTAAGGCTTACTAGACAAGAGGTCCTTGTACTTCAAAAGTACGAGGCTCTATCCTGAGCACTATATCCGGCTCTCTCTAAAGTAATTGTTCGTGTATAATCGCACTGCGCAGGGATATTGCCCGTCTTCGCTTCAAATAGTTGGGGACCCCTGCGCACACGCACCAACATACACTTTTTATTTTTTTTTATTTTTTATACACGACAATGGCGCCCGAACTACTATATTTTTGAGCCTTTGAGTCCTGTGAGAGTGGCAGTTTTTTTCTAAAAAATAGTCTTTAAATTTTAAACTCGCTCACTTGTTATTTTGAAATTTTGGTGATATCATTGACTGTAAAGTTATTATACTTAGTGTATGTTAGGTTTATATGCGACAGGGTTGTAAGCATACATTTAATACAATTCATAGTAATTATTATGATATTACTAAATAATATTATAATTAATGATATAATAATTAATATTTTATTTGGGCTTCGCTATGAATAAAAAGCATAGCGCTCAGCCATAATTCCTATTTAATCTCAATTTGAGAGCTAATTTATATTTATTGACAGGGAGTAACCTGTATATATTTAGAAATTTATCAATTATTATAATCTATTACATACCCTGACACATATAACCTCACATTCTTGTCAACATGTCGGACGGCGAAAGAGAGGAGCAATATTACGAAGTAAGTGGGGAGGCAAACAAACCACCTACCACTACTACTTCCTCATTTGTTAATACACGACCGCGGGGAGGTGCAATTGACACCCACCCACCCGGCCCTTCCACACTTAAAGCGTTACAACCCACATTGTCTCAACTAGGAGCTCCCGGTTTAGTACGTCAAGCCAACTCAATGGGTAGGACTACCAATGTTACGGAGACTAGGGAAGATGACGAACGCGTTATTCACATATTAAAGGAGGACCATTTGAGGTCGTGGAATTTAAAATTTTCTGGTGACTCAGACGTCACAGATTTTTTTCTTAGAAGTGATGATTCTAGGCGTAGTCGAAACACTTCAGAACATAAAGTACTGAAATGTTTTTTTTTTATTTATTTAGTGGTAGCTATCTTTGAATAGCATTATTAATGTTGCCACCGGGCACACACCATTTTTGTTAGCTAAAGGTCGGGAGATAATGACGGATGGCATGTTGCCGAAAAGAGGCGGCATTCCAAATTCGTTAATAACTTCAAATGACCAGTCATTCAGCTCACTTCTCCGCTAAACTAGCACCGCGCTTTGTGATGTAAAGTTGTCAGGAAGCATTCGGATGTTGTTTACGACCTTCAAGAGATAGAAACCGGTAAAGTTGGAAAATATCATGTCAAGGACATAATAAAAGTCTCACAAGGTGTGTCCCCTAGCTAGCAACTTTCTTATCTTGAACTTTGTTATTTTGGATTGGTATAACCAATTAGAGGCCTCATTTTTCACATATGACATGACTCACATGTGAAATTTTTTTGTCAAGCGTTTTCATGAAAACCAATTTCTTTTGTAACTACACACTCTAGGCGCCAGAGTAAACATAAGGATATGGATTAATACTCCTTAATTTTTGAGAAAAAAAGGAAAATAAGTTTTTTTCCTTATACAATGTCAGCCCAACGGCTATACATTTTAAATTTTAATGTATGTGAGAGCTCTCCATTAGTTTAAAGACTTTATTAGGTTTACAATTTAATTACTAACTAGTAAATTATGTAGGAATGCTAGATTACTATACTTTAATTAAATTTCAAAAAGTTTTTCTTATTATACATAAGTAAGAACTATATTACTTAAGATAATTCTTTATTATTAGTATGCTACTTGCGATTATCTCATTAGAAATCCAAGTATGATTTTTTAATGAAGGGGAATTGCAGCGGTCTGGCCAGACGCTGTATTCCTGACACTCAACATAAATTGAGTTAGTTTTAGAACTCTAGAACATACATTTTAGTTTAATATATGAAATAGTATGAGTTAGTTTCATATATAGCTGATAGTTTTATATTTAGAAATATATTGCCGTAGGATAGGTGAATGTTTTCTCCGGTTACCCCGGCTGTTTCGGCTAAGTACGACTTAACCTCTTTGCCGAAAAGGGGGGTATTGTAGTGATAACTACAGAATTATTTTGAACTCCTAACTGGTCAACTGTGCATGTCATATTTTAGGTGAAATAGTTGATATATTGGGATACTATTCCTGTGGCGTATTACCTGCATGATAGGCTCTCGACTCACCACAACAGCAGGCATTCAAATCCATTAGTTTCCAGACAAATTGAATGGGAAAGTGACACACCGGTACACAAACTTCATATGTTGTTTTTACAATACTTATTAAGAAAACAGGGAGACCCGCACATCAAAACGTTCTTTGAGTCACGCCGAAACCATTGGTAGCAATAACTCGAAGTGATTTTGTGTACTTACGGAATTATATCGAAAACTAAACATTCATAACAAAACATTCCATGATTAAATTAGACTGTCAACAAGATCTGCAGAGTTGGACGTCTGACATTGACAGCTGGTGACACACGTTCCGTCTTGGGTCCTAACAAACCTTTCTTATCATAAACAAATAAGAAGTCATGGTAGGATTGTTGTAAAATTTTAATTATTCTCCTTTAATATCGTCGACTTAGATTATTATAATATTCAACGAATAAATACCTTATTTAAACATTAGTTCTTTTAAAGAATATTTAAAAGTTGGTTTGATGTGCGTTCGAATTAAGCGAAACGGAGCGCGACAAAATGGAATGTCAAATCGAGTCGAGTCGATTCTCTCTCTTCCTGAATAGGCGCCACGACTAACATGGCTTGAGCAAAATCATAAAATTTTTGGGGTTTTTTCACTTTCGCCGCCCTCGGCTCCCCGTCATGGGATTATAGTTTAACCTTTAGCTTTTAAATCCGCGATACGCGCAAGGACACAGGGGATATTCGCCGCCACGAAGTTGTCGGGAACATGAGCTGTTGAGGTCCACGTGCCCGCCCGGCCATATGAATTGACGCTTCCTGGAGTGTCCTCCCATCGCCAGAGGGTGCGGTTTTCCCGGTCCGTGGACCGCATGCCACGGCGCAGGCCCCGTCGTCGGCGACCCCAAGGCGCAACACACGGATCCCAACCTTACTTCCAAAGGCCGCATCGCCGCCTCCGATCCGATGTCCTTGTGGCTCGGAGCAAACCTCGGAAGGTCCAGCCAGCGTCTACTATCTCGCTTACAACGGAGCGTTGCAGGAGCGCCGCGCCGCTTTGATGACGCGACCAGCACCAGTGCTCGAACCCAACGGATCGAAGTGGGTGCGGACCCATCGAAGACGGTCCTCAATTTGCCTGTTGAGGCCTTCACCACCGCGTGGTGGGGCAAAAAATAATGCTCAGTTGAGCTCCAATCAACTCGAGCCGGAGACATGTGACCCAAATCCTCGTACTCGCGCATAAATTCAATATATTTATCGCGAAGTACGTGGTCACGCTGCATGCGTCGCTCCATGGACAGCAGTCGTTTCTCCGCAAGCGCCCTACTTTGCCCTAGGCTAGGACGAGAGGCAACAAAGGGTAACCTAGTTACAAACCGACCGGAGGGCAACCTCTCCGTGGTCGATCGAAAAAGGGCTTCGCACTCAGCGTGTTCCGGATCCATCCTGGAACTCATAGGTGGCTCCTCCACCTCCCAAAACCTTTGCATGGTCTTGGCCAAGGACGCAGATGCGACAACCGGTGGCTCCTCCGCGGTGCCATTATCAAACACAGGGCCCATCAGGGCAAAACCAAAAATCGTAGACACTGCCATCAGTGAAGACGAACCCAGAGCCTTCTGTGTACCCAACAAAATCCAACCCAATACGTCCGAGCCCAGGAGCAAGTCCACTGGGCCGGGATGAAAGACAAAGGGGTCGGCCAAATCCAGACCCGAAACCAAAGACAACACACCCGGCGGTATGTCTGTCGAGGGGTGCCAACCCGCAATGGTATCCATTACCATAGCCGAAGTCGTGATCCTCATTGTGGAGGACTTCAGCGAAGAAAAGGTGACAAGTGTCTGGCCCGTCAGACACTTCACTTGTATGCCACCAACTCCAAGAAGTGGCACAGGCGAGTCTTCCACGACTAAACCTAACTGGCGTGCCACTCGAGTGGTAACCAAACTGCTTTGAGCCCCTGAGTCCAACAGAGCTCTCAAATTAATGGCTTCCCCCACGACCCCATACGCGGACCACCGCGGTAGGGAGCAGAACCGTCCGCGGCTCTGTCCCAGCAAGGGAGCAAGCTAGTTACGGGCTCCCCACTCTCTCCAAACCAGGGGCGCGCCACTGACCCGGATAATATGGCGGGCGAGTGCACATCCCCATCTGAGGGGGCATAACCCGCGGCCCGGCCATACATATGGTACGGCGGGTGGTACTCCAGCCGTGGGTACTCGTGCAGCGGCGGAGAAAACCGCTGCGGCTGCATGTGTTGGGCATTGGTAACCCGCGTGGAGGGGTGTCCCCACTCTCACGTCCGATCTAGGGCCCCCGCCCATGGGGGCCCTATCCGGGGCCTGGCCAGTCACATACTGGCCACGACCTTGGGGCGCGTGGTCCCGGTCCGCCAAGACCCGCGCCGGTACGCGACCCCCCTCCCGAGGGGGGGTGCGACGAGCGAAGCCGCGTCCTCCGTCCGATGGTGGAGGGCTTCGCGCAGGAGCGCCCCCGCCCATAGGGGACCCCTGCCTCAACAACCGGGGGCCATCCCCGTTCCGGTTCATGCAGAGCATCACGTGGTGCAGCCCACGGCATGCACTGCATGGTATGGCTCTGGGACAGTCACGTGCATAGTGACTGCCCAAACAGTAAAAGCAAAGTTCATGCCGCCTTGCCATGCGGCGCCGATCTTGTACTGGCAGTCTCTGCCAGTCCCTGCATTGCAGCAGGCTGTGGCCCATCCGGCCACATTGCAGGCAGTCCGCGTCCCCCGCGACTGCTGCCGTGTGTGCAACCCGCACACCAGCTCCACGCGGTGGCGGTTGCCGTCCCTGTTGGGGCTTCCCTCGCCATGAGGGTTCCAAGGGCCTACGTTCAGGCGCTCTGGATGGCGCTGAGTCCGTCATGGTATTCTCAGCAGCCCGTGCCTCAAACTCCAAAAACTTCACCAAGTCAGTGAATGTTGGTAGGGTGGTGCTATCCCGCTCCGCATTTTCGCGCTCAAACCGCGAGCGGATGTCATTGGGCAATTTGCCCAATACAATGTGCACCAACAAAAAAGACCATTGGTCCACCGGCAGCCCCAGTGTGCGGAGCGCGTTACAGGCCACTGTAACGGGCGTGAGCAACTGCAGGCGCAACTGTGCCCTGTTGGCCACCTTGGGCAGGGCCATCAACTGTGCGGCGTGAGCATCCGCTAACAAACGTAAGTTTTGGTAGCGGGAGTTCAATAACTCCCAAGCCGTATCGTACTGGTCGTCCTCCACCCGGAGGTGCTGGATGAGCGACCGCGCTTCATCCTTAAGAGTGGAGAGGAGGTAGGCCATCTTCTGGGCCTTCGACAAATCCTGTCGTGCTACGACCAGGGACTCAAACATATTTTTATATGCTACCCACTCCTCCATCCTACCCCCAAAGTGGGACAGCTGAAGGGTGGGGAGCCGACCAGTAACCGCTGGTCCTTCCTGTCTAACAGGTGTGCGAGGGGCTGGTCCGCCAGCCTGTCTCGCCCTTATTGCGGCCGCCGCCTCCACGATGTCATCGTGCAGACTCAGGATCTGGTCCAGGTCCGCCACGTGACCTGCGTAGACCTCCGGGGTAAGGTCGGCTTCGGTAAGCGCCGCCATGGCCGCTTCCGCGTTGTTCAATCGTGAGCGGAGCTGATCCGCTCTTTCCAGTATAGCGGCCTCCCTGTCCTTCCGGGACAGGAGTCCACCGGCCGTCACAAACCATCTCAATTCGTTGGCGAGTGTCGCCTTAGCATTGGAGACCTTCGCCATCGCGTCAAGTCACAAACAAAAAATAACAAAAGGTAAATAAAAAACAACAAAATCAAACAACTACACGAAGAACCGCGGTAGGTATGAGAATGGCACAAACCCGGAACGCACGGTACAAACCGCAAACAAATACAAAAAAGGTTACAAATATTCTTATACAAACAAACTAAGAAAAATCTAATAATTTTTACAAACAATTAATTATTTTTTACAAACGAACAAATAGAGGGTAGATAAACTACGCTCTGCTACCAGAAAATGTGCAGAACAACTACGCTCTGCTACCAGAAAATGTGCGCAGAGAATCCGGACAAACGAAGCGGCGGGAAGAATTCTGTACCGGAACTTCACCGGGAAAAAACCACCGGTAAAAATAAGTACCGGGAAAAAATCTCCACGCGACACCACGCTTGTCCGACTAGAATCTAACCTAACCTATACGCAGTCTGCTACCACCGTAGCTTATATAGGGAGCTACGGGGCCCTATATACTAACCTAATTTAATAACTACAATTCAAACCACTTACCAAACTGAATCTTCTTAATCTTCGGATCCAACTTCGAGTGTCTTCGGAAGAGGAGGGGGTTGTTCCCTAAATCACCCAACCTACCCCATGAGATCTCAATCCCCAGAAAAAATACCTGATCCGTCTAGCAGTTCCACTCGGCAACAGATTTCGGCGTCCCCAGGCAGCCACGTTTCGCATCTCACAAGAAACAGTCAAAGTAAAAGGTTTCACAAACACAAATGTTCAATAGTTATTTAACAAACAGGAAATTCACAAATATAACTCAAACTAGTTAACAAGCAAAAGACGCGAGACCTCTCCGCGTATTAAAATCAAACCGATATGTCAGGACAAATGGCGGCCGTCCGCCATGCCATTCACGCGAGCAATTTCATGCGGCGCGGCCTCCCCGCGCGATGTCCAAACAATACTGAATTCAAAATGGTCGCTCGCGACTGCCGACGCCGGCCGAGCGGGCGACGACGCTACTAATATGAAACTACCGCACGCGCTAGAATATTACGGCGGCGAACGGACAAAACAACATAGATTTTATTACAAACAATAATGGTGAACGGGACAACGTTCTAAGTGCGCGCAGACGTTTGTGTACGGACCTGGCCAGGTACCCTATATTTGGTTTATGTTAATTTTAATTTTCTATTGCGGCAAAGACTTATCAGATTTTGGTATTAGTATGACTGTGCCCGCCTTCAGCGGCTATTGTGCCTATTGAATAAAATGCTATATTCTTAACGGATTTTGGTATTAGTATAACTGTGCCCGCCTTCAGCGGCTAGTGTGTTTATGGAATAAAATGCTATATTCTATCCCAACCATATTGTATTAATGATACCACCCTGCCCATGACTCCCAGGACCTAAGGCTTACTAGACAAGAGGTCCTTGTACTTCAAAAGTGGCGAGGCTCTATCCTGAGCACTATATCCGGCTCTCTCTAAAGTAATTGTTCGTGTATAATCGCACTGCGCAGGGATATTGCCCGTCTTCGCTTCAAATAGTTGGGGACCCCTGCGCACACGCACCAACATACACTTTTTATTTTTTTTTATTTTTTATACACGACAAGATGTAACTTTAAGCATGGTACTGAATATTTTAACCGGTACCCCCTTTGAAACGATCGTACCGGTAATAGGGATGGTACAGTTAAGTTTGGGAACATTAATAACAGATGTATCGTTAAGCGTGGTAACGAATATTTTTATCAGTAAATACCTCTTTAAAACAATGGTACCGGTGATTGTACTTTTTGACGTAACTTTTTTTTTTACACGTCTGACCAAAAAAGTAGTGTTATGTTTTCAAGGTTCATGTATGTGTGTAAGTTTCTTTATTCCATCATAAGTCCGGAACGGCTGAACAGATTTTGATGTGAGAGGTATTTTTAGATTCCTTGCATTCCTCCGAGTGACATAGGCTTGAACAATCAGTCGTATGTACAGACACTATACTACTATGCGCATAATGACGCTGATTCACCTTGAATGTTAACGAAATTGACATTTATTTTTATTTCCTCAATTTTATTATTATTATTATTTTTTTATTATTATTTTTTTTAGCTTTTGCCCGCGGCTTCGCCTGCGTAAATTTCCCACGAGAACAGTGCTTTTTTCCGCGATAAAAGGTACCCTATATCCTTCTCTGTACTTTTAATTATGTGTATGCAAAAAAATTAGGAAGATTGGTACAGTAGATAAAACGTAAAGAGGTAACAAACAAACAAACCGACTCACTATCGCATTTATAATACTAGTTACTTAGGTAGGATTAGGATTTTGCAAAATAAAATATCGCTTTGAACGTTCAGAGAGCTCTGATTAAGATAAGAATTAATACATATAATAAAAGTGTAACTGGTCTGTGTCTGTACATAGAAGATAGTTAAAAAAACAATTTATGAATGGTCTTCGAAGGGGGAATTAAAGCCAAAACCGTTTTTCTTTAAATCTGGCTTAGATTTTATCTTGATACGCCGCTTAGAACCTGAGATATTAATAATAGTAAATTACGCATGGACGAAGTCGCGGGCACAAGTTAATGCGAAATAGAAATAGATAGGGACGCGATATCAAATAGAAAGTATCGATACTTTACTCATGAGTAGTATCGAAAAAAGTATCATTCTCGTAAAAGTAAGTACTAAGGTATTGATACTTTTTCTCGATACTTATATACAGGTAAAGTAACGTAAAGTACCTAAGGTAAGGTACTTTTATACGGGTATCAGTATCGAGTACTTTTTTAAAGGATTTGACATAGATAAACAAAAACATTATACAGGATGTTTTGTTAAACACCAGCAACCTCTCTAGGGGTGAAAGTACTCATGAATATGAGCAACTTTTTATATGGGACTCCGACTCCGAAATCTCAAAAAATAAATCAACTGTTTCATACATTTTACAATACCTACTCGCCAAAAATGTATGGAACAGCTGTTCTTTTTTTGAGATTTCAGAGTCGATCCCATATTAAAAGTTGCTCATATTCATGAGTACACTCATCCCGAGGTGGTTAACCAAACACCATGTAAACATGTACCTAGAAATAAAAACACAGATAAACAAAGAGATGGATATAGAGATAGAGATGGAGCTGGAGATAGGAATGAGAAAGAGAAAGAGAGAGAGAGGGGGAAGGAGAGAGAGAGAAAGGGAGAGAGGGAGAAAGAGAGAGAGAACGAGAGAGAGAGTGATAGAAAGAGAGAGAGAACGAGAGAGAGATAGAGAGAGAACGAGATAGAAAAAGAGAGAGAAAAAGAGAGAGAGAGATAGAAAGAGAACGAGAAAGAGATAGAATTAGAAAAAAAAACAACGAAAATTCCCAGCCATCAAAAATCAAAAAAATATTGTCAGTATGAAAAGTACTGTAGTAAGTAACTAGGTATATAAATAAATTAAAAATACTAAATATGCAACTCCGACTTAATTCATTACTCTCTGCTGTCTGCGAATACACGAACACGCGAAAATTAAAGGCCTCCCGAGCAGCAGAGCGACGTGGATTCCCTTTGAATTTTTACGCGGCAGACTGATTTTTCGTGGCTTTGGAACTCTTATATATTGAGCGTTTCGCTGCCATAGTAATAATGTATGATGTATGTATGATTTCTTTGTGAATTGCTACGATTTTTAACATTTTTTTCGAGTTATTTTTCAAAAATCTAAAACCAGCAACTTGTAGCTAGTTTAATAAACTCGCGATTTAACATTATGTAGAAATTATGATTTGTGTTTTACATAACGATTTCGTTAAAGCTGTGAACCTTGTTTTTCGTGTTTTCCGTTTTTTCTGGAAGGTATAGACGCAAAAATAACAAGCAAATTATTTTTTTCTGTTTCGTACAAGTAGTAGCAGTTATTTGAGAAGCCTATTGTACTATTTTTATTATCATTAACGATCTAGATTTAGCACCAGGATCAATTCAGTAACGCCTGTTTTGGCTAAAAACGTGTGATGCAGGCTTAAATGTATTCTGAGCAATAATAGTATTCTGGAAACAAACAAAAAGGCTGGATCACCCTTCGGGTTTACCTGCTAGTGTTGGTGGGGTAAGTGAGCCGGCCGCTGTGGCCAACTTGTTTAGAAAACACTTTCAGGTTGCCTCACCTTTGGGGCCGCCAAGACCAAATAGTCTGTCTCCTGGTAGCCATGATCAGCAAGCCTACCTGCACTTTTCATCAAATGAAGTGGCATCTGTGGTAAAAGGTATGACCCGTGGTAAGTCCCCGGGACATGACTCCCTTAGTATTGAACATCTCCAGCATGCGGCTGTGCATCTGCCCCGAGTACTATCTATGCTATTCACACTCTGCGTGGGTCATGCATACTTACCTAACGAACTGATGATGACACTGGTCGTGCCGGTCCCAAAGAATAAAACGGGTGACAAGTCGGATATAAATAACTACAGGACGATCTCATTGGCCACTATCCTTGCTAAGGTGCTGGACGGTTTGCTTGAGCAACAACTGACTAAATATATTAAACTTCACGATGCCCAATTCGGGTTTAGGCCTGGACTTTCAACTGAGTCAGCGGTTCTTTGTCTCAAGCATACTGTCCGGTACTACACGGATAGAAAAACGCCCGTCTACGCTTGTTTTTTGGACCTCTCCAAAGCTTTTGATCTTGTTTCTTACGATAAGCTATGGAGTAAACTTGCGGAGACCGATGTTCCTAGTGAGGTAACTGAAATATTTAAGTTTTGGTATGGCAATCAACGCAACTATGTAAGGTGGACGGGCTCCTTATCCGAGGAGTACAGGATGGAGTGCGGGGTGAGACAGGGGGGGCTAACCTCTCCCACGCTATTCAACCTGTACATGGATCAGCTGATTCGTGAGCTTAGCAGCACTATGTTGGGATGTTCAGTAGGCGGTACATTTTTCAACAACATAAGTTATGCCGACGACATGGTGCTGCTGAGCCCATCAGTCAGCGCCCTCAGACAGCTGATCTCAGTTTGTAAGCGCTATGCCGAGGCTCATGGCCTCAGGTACAATGCAACAAAGAGCGAGTTTTTAATGTTTAAGGCCAAGGGGAGGGCGTACTCTGTGGTCCCACCGGTGTCACTCTGCGGCACGCCCCTCAAACGCGTCTTACAGTTCAAGTACCTGGGGCACTGGGTCACGGACACGCTGAGTGACAATCTGGACATGGATCGGGAGCGCAGGGCGATGTGTGTCAGGTGTAATATGTTGGCCCGTAGATTTGCCAAATGTACTAAAGGTGTAAAACTTACATTGTTTAAGTCATATTGCCAAGTATTTTACACATGCAGTCTATGGGTCAATTATACACAGAATGCACACAAAGTCCTGCGCATCCAATATAATAACGGGTTGAGAGCGCTGCTGGGGCTACCAAGACACTGCTCCGCATCAGGAATGTTCGCAGAGGCACGTGTGGACACCTTCCAAGCCATAGTGCGGAAGAGGGTGGCCTCCCTGATGCGGAGACTGAGCGCTAGCTCCAACAGCCTTCTCAAAGTCATCGCTGGCAGGGTAGATGGGCCCATGCTAAAACATTGGACCCAATTACACGTAGATAAGGTACTAACATAGTTTTAAGGACATTGTAACTAACATTTCTATGGACTTTTCCGAAATAAAATTATTATTATTATATTATATAATAGGAGGAGGAGTAGGAATTTCGGTATAAAAAATATACGGTGTATTCCATGTTTTACCTATACTCGTATACCAGGGGGCCGATTCTACTAAATAAAAACGTGTGTCGTGTCTCTATTGTGTCTCAAAAGCCAAAGAAATAAGCGATTTTCTGACAGCTAAATTAAGAAACAAAAATCAGTATAAAAAAATCTCAACAGATAGCATTTTATGAAAGCCGAGTCGTAATAATGGCTGAACCTATATGGTGCGCTTTTTCTTGACAACCAGAGGCAGAAAAAAATCACCTAACAGTTTGACAGTTGCACAAATCACAATATTGATAGTAATTACTAAGTTTTATTTTAAAAACAATGCCAATCCCGTGAATTTTTGCTTTTTGTATGGAACATTTTCTCTCGCCTTTTACTTAGCGCCATCTACGAAGTCATCTGGAACTAATTTTTTTATTTGGGTCTCGGAAATTCCCTCATTGAAATAAAGTGACAAGATCTCTGTAAGACTGTATGTTTTATTACGATTTCTTTGGCTTTTGAGACACAACTGAGGACATCTACGTTAGTATTTTGTCGAACCAAGGGCCAGAAATCATCAATATTCGCCCACAAATAAAAGTGGGTGGAAAGAAAAACTATACCTCTGTACGCTGTATGTTTTATGCTGCATATTCATAGGTGTGTTGTCAAAGCTGCTCATTTACACACAAGGACAGCGAAAGCTTGCGATGTTTCACACTAGGCACCTATGATGTAAAGAAAGATGGAACTGTACCTTTGCACTCTGTATGTTTTGTGCTGTATTGTATATCCAAAAGCGGGATGTTGTCAAAGCTGCTCATTTCCACGAATGCTCGCGACATTTCCTCCCGAGGTCCCAGCAGCGAATAAATACGTAGAAAAGACATTAATTTACTCGTAGTTCGAATTAACTTCGAAGTATTATCGATTTTGCATGAAGAATGTAAGAATGGAAAAATGAAGAATGTAAGGTGGTACATTTCTCTTCACCTTTCCTTGTGCACAAGTTTTCTCCTATTTATATTTTTTTTGTCACAAATATACTCATTTCTCCTTTAAGTCAGAAGTACCATTAATCAGTACCATTGATGGTAAAAGGTACTTTGTGTGTTTATTAAAAAAAAATTGCCCGTCACAGAGACCTTTAAAACGTCTGTATCGTGGCAGGGCAACGTCATGCCATTCTCGTCACGGCATTCGAGTCGATTTTACTGCCAAGTTGCGCCAATAGATGTTTTAAATAAACAATGTGAGGTGTCAAGAAAAGCTCGTACAAAGAGAGATCTTCACCAACAATTTTCGAGTACCTACCTACCTTCAATCAGATTATATCTAGTCTTTGGCACGGCGCCATTTATTTTGATGAAATATTCCCGGCTGTCTAGCTACGGTCAGTTGGTCGCTGCAGCACTGCATTTCGCAGAACCACAGCGTGTTTCAACTTGCTGCCAGCCGCTTTAAAAATTACACTACTTTAAGAAAAGCGGCTGTTTTGAGGGTCCCGGCGACTCGGCCCGGTGCTCACTCGACCCGCGGGCCGTGTCGCCGGATTTTTAAATTTTATTTTTTTCCTTCCGGCGACTGGGACTACTCACAAATTTAAAAAAAAATTCTATTATTTAAACCAAAAAGAGTACAGTCAGATGAAAAAATGTTTAAGGGTATAATTAAAAAACTGAACTTGATTCAAAAATTGTTGTCGCCACCAACATGGCAACACCGTGGAGTCAGCGCCACCTAGCGTGCGGTGACGTAATCGATTGCCCCACCTCGGCGGCGTCGGAGTGGCTGCGAGATTTGGCGAAACGAACGGCCGGCGCTTCACTTTTGGTCAGACCGTCCAACGGTTGACTTGCTTTTCCGCTCCTAATTTATCATTTTTAAATTGCAATTTTTGTCGTTAGAATTCTATTTAAAATAAATTACATTAATTAGAATAAATTCTGTTAAGTTAAAGTTTAGTTGATTAAGCTAAAGGATTTTCTATTTAGTTAAAATTTAATTGTTGGTAATTGAAAGTGTTGATTTTCTTGATTACTGTAACGGTTGTTGAACTTAAATATATAAGTATATTATTACGGTTTGTTTAAAATAAAATGTAGTATAGATATTACGTGGAGCATATAAATAAATATATAAAATAAATACTAATATATATTTAATTTAACAAAATATCATTTATTTAAGTATGATAAAGGTATAAAAAGGCATAAAAATCATTCCCTTTGATTACTGTTTATGTTGTTTAACCTTTAACTAGTGACGTGGAGTCTCACAGGCGTCACGTGTTTTACAAATTTTCGGAATTGGTCACTTCCCCCCGCTTGCCGAGACCCCGCTTCTTAGTACCTTTTGTTTTAGTGCTAAAACCACAGACATATAATAATAGTAAGCAGACTGAACATGTCATTTGAAATTGCATGGCAAAAACACACACTAAGATTATTATTCACACAACGACAGAATACAGGGTCGGATCTAAGATAATTAATTATATTCAGTACAGTGTAGCATAACCAAAAATTTTGATGAATCTTAAGCCGTGCGCGGTGTGCGGACGGATCTGCATCAGTTTTTTACAATGGGAAATTCTATCCCTTTTGGGAAAAAATACTAGTAATTAAATAAATAAAATTTATTTTAAATTATTTAAAATCACGTGCAAGAAACATTGCAATGATGTTGATGGTTGCTGGCGTCCATTCAATGTCCTGGTACTCGTAGTAGGGGAGAGTGGGGAAAACTCGAATTCAATGATTCTAATGTGTTAGAAAGAGATAGCCATATTTTACTTGCTGCCATTTTAGAGATCACGCCACCGCTAGTGCCGGTCAACAACACGAGACGCGCGGACGCACGTGCTTATCAAGGTATGCATTTTTCGATATTTCGCATGAGTTTGATGTAATTTTTTGGTGAATTCAAGTTGATGTTACTTTGTTTTTTACCAACAAATGTAAATTAACTTTTGCGTAGTGAAATTATCACATATTAATCAGCTGAATAAGAATGACGCAATGGGCAAAAGGAGTATAACCTATCGTTTTTTTTTTCATTTTGTTGTTTTCTATCCAGTGGGGCAAAAGCGAACTCTCCATTTCGGGCAATCACGAACGTTTGCCATTACCCCGTCCTTTTTTCGTTCCCAGTTAATTTCTTTCTTATTATTGTTTTAGATGCCTCGAAATTACAAAAGAAAAACCGAAACGAAGTATATACATAACGGGTTATAAACGTGATCAGTGCCGTTATTATTGTTAAGTCGTAATTACCCCACTTGGTGTTCGGCTTTACCCGACTAACGTCGGGTAAAGCCGAACACTAAGGGTTTTGTTTTTTTTTCATATTGTTACATTTTATAACAAAAATTTAACTGTTGTTTTCTGAATTCGTTAGACTGATAAGTAAACTTCCTGTTTAAATAATAAAAGAAACTCCGTGATTAGATTTCGCTTTTTTATTCAAGTGTTCCCTTAGGTGTTCGTAATTCCCCCACTTTCCCCTACGTAAGAGAAATACTCCCCATAGCAGTTCTCTTTCTTGAGGTATTATTTTCTGACATATTTTCCTTGTCCTGAAATAAAATTCACTGTCAGTATTTTTATAAAATGTGCATTTTAATCTTCAAGAAAGAATTCCTGAGATTTTTATAGAATAGGTACTAAATTCGTATATTTGCCTTGATTCGGCTCAGCCATAGTAAACAAAACTGGATCTGTCAAATGATCTATGCTATTTACGAAATTATTAAATTACTTTTAGTATTTCTTATGAAATGGTTATAATTAATACACTACTTTATAAAATAAATAATGATATTGCTGATAAATAGCATTCAAAAGTCTAATAATGGTTATTGTTTCAAAAATAACACGAAATTGTATATTATCATTGGGCACGTCAAAAAAACATGAATTGCTTACCGAAGGAACGATATTCCACGAATATTTTTTTATGAAACACTTCCACACATTGTACACGTTGCATTTTATCATTTCTATTGAGTTTAAAAGCACAAAACAGTAAAAAATAATTTTAAATATTTATGACAACTGTGACAACACAACAAATATGACAGTTCAGGATCATTTCGCATGAAAAATCCGGCTTGGATGATAAATCTTTCAATGTAGTGGTTCGTGTTGCAATACATTGCAATGCTAAGGAAGGAAAGGGACAGAGTTATGTGACAGTCCTTATCATGAACAGGATGCAAATATTGTCAAATATCATCAGAGTGTGTGTGAAATTTGTGTTTCATCTGCTTATATTAAAAAAAAAATTATTTCTGTGGCTAGAACGACTTTGAAAGGAGGTGGACTTGTTATCGGTTGCATTACACGTGATTTATAAAAATAACAAAATCGAGCGTAGCCTGTCAGGCTACATGTCCCTAGTTGCCATACAAATCGAGCGTAGCTTGTCAGGCTACATGTCCCTAGTTGTCATACAAATAGTTTTTGCAATAGTTGGCAAAATGGAAGTTTACTTATGTAGATATGTGGGTTTTATGAAAAAGAAATAACGCGAAATACCTAGCTAATTTCAACCACAAAAAATAGAGAAGTCCAGTCTGCGTTGTTTGGTTTTACGAATCAAAAAACTATCTGCTCATACGTATCCAAGCAGATAGGAGCTGTGATATTTGTGTCCTCAATACATCACAACAACGAGGTTGATAAATACACTAAAAAGCCTGAAATTATTATTTAGACGGAGCTGATAAAAAATGCTCCAATTATTCCAGCAGCCGCCGAACGAAAAGGGGGCCAATAGTTTTGTTCTATCGCATTGTCGATTTGAGCGGCATGAACGCTTATATACTACTAGCTTTTGCCCGCCCGCGTGAATTTCCCACGGGAACAGTGCTTTTTCCCGGGATAAAAAGTAGCCTATGTGCTATTCCAGGTCATTATCTACCTCTGTACCAAATTTCATCGAAATCCGTCCAGTAGATTTTGCGTGATTGAGTAACAAACATCCTCACAAACTCACAAACTCACAAACTCACAAATTCACAAACTCACAAATTCACAAACTCACATCCAAACTTTCGCATTTATAATATTAGTATGCATCAACCCAAGGTTACTGATAGAGGAGATTTTCTAAAATCAAAAGGGTTTGTCCACCTAAAAACTATACAGAATGACAGTATACACGTGTGTCGAGTGTTCCAATCCCGTGTGCTTGCAATGTTCTCGCCCCTTGTGCAAAAATCGCGAGTGATTTATAAAAAAATTGAGCAGTTGTCAAAATTTTTATTTTTAGTTTTCAGAAAATCTTTTTTGTTTCTTTCTAGATTAGATTTTTATAAAAAAGTATTAAATTTCTCATGTGTTTTATGTAAGGTCTATAAAAAAGCTAAAATTAAGATCTCGTATCAATTAGGCTGAAAAGTACCAGTCAGTGTTAATTACCGTTTTTTAAGTAATTTTTAATAAAATCTAATTGAATTTACTTGTATGTCTTTTATTACATACCAATGGTTAAATATCAATATAATTTTGAAACGTCCATATTATATTTTATGACAAAAATTAACTTTGAAAGTAGTAGCTCGTGAGACGTCACGTCCCTTGTAGTGTTATAAATTTGTCACGTCACTAGTTAAAGGTTAAAATAAAACCCAAAAATCTTGCTAAACAATAAATTTAATTAAAATAATAATATCGTCATAAACATAATCAAAAAAATAATTAACATAGGTACTATCATCATCTGAATCCTGCATCCGAAATCCATAGGTTTGCGGCTCAATATCAAACACAACAAGATTGATTGAAGACCACTCAAATGCTAATCAAATGTTAAATTTGATATTAAAGTTTCTTTAAATTCGACTAAGAACCAGAACCTTTACGTAATTTTTCAGTTTTTTTAATTAACTCCAGAAACTTTAATCAAATAATTCAAAAAAGATGTTATGAGCGTTGAACACTAAAAACTCGAAAAAGATTTTCAAATTTTTGTACTTTATCAAACTGAATATTGTCTTTATTGCTTTAATTATTTTTTGCCTGACTGTACTTATTGGCTTGAACAATAGATTTTTTTTTTAATTTGTGAGAAAATTTAAAGTCGCCGGAAGAAAAATAATAAAATTCGAAAATCCGGCGACACGGCCCGCGGGTCGAGTGAGCACCGGGCCGAGTCGCCGGGACCCTCCTGTTTTGAAAGTTTTTAACATAGATTTTTAGAAAGTCTACGCGCACTCTGACCTATGACTTGATTAACTATGATTTGAAATGCGCTTCATTCAGTCGTCATTTTGAGTTGGCTTGGCCCCAGTGATGATTTATATTTTTAGTCCAAAATCAAGACGGTAATTCCAATTTTGCTTTAATGAAAAACCCTCAAAGTTGGAAACTCCGTAATAGTCATTTCATTTGAAAAAAGTTGTTTAAAATTTGTTTGCACAGTTTTCACAGACTCTAGTTTAAAACAAAGTTATACATATGTAAATAGGGTAGACCGGGTACAATTGTACCAGGGGCGATTGAACCATCGCAAATATCTATGGGTGCTTCCATGTGGGGTACACTAGCTTCGCTACCAGCACTGCCGGTATCTTGTGAAAGCGTGATGTATAGCTCCTGGACTAATACTAGTACTTAGCTGCTTGTTGGCTCCAGAAACGATGAGCTTCGGTGTAGGGCGTGTAGGGTGCGTAGCAGTAAAAGCCGTAGATGCAGGAAGCACTATTTAATGCGTAACTTAGCACTACACACAGAGAAGGAAGGTGCACAAGCGACAGAGAATTATATATGAACACAGCGGATAACAGGAAATGCAAGAAAGAAAGAAAGGTGCAATCACTCAACAATTTCAATGTCATAGCATTAATAGAAACGTATGAAATATTCGCGAGATGCGCAAGCGACGGGCGACACGAGCTTTGCGTCCGACCGTAGATCCGTACTGAGTCACCCGTCTCGGCAAACTCGCGTCTAAGCTCGCGTAGGTATAGCGCTCGAAGTCCGCATAAAGCTAGTGGCTCATTGAATAGTCAGGTCTACACAATATGATTGAGCTTATGAATAACATATGACTTAAGTAAATAAATGTGCGATTTATATTATTTAAGTATGTAGTAATTATGTATATAAGTATTGATAGTATATTTAAGTATTAAACGTTAGTATACCGTAAGATAAGATCGACCAGCTTGCGGCTAATTAAGCTAATGTGATCCTTGCCTAATGCAGATGCATTGCTAGTCAGCGATCTTTTAGTCCAAGGGAAGTAAGTATTTTTATTGTTGATTTTGTGATTTATAGAATAGTTATATAGTTATAGTTAGGTATTTAAATAGTTTTAGGTTATAGTTATATAAGTAGTTTTAAGTAATAATTATGTAAAATACTTTAAGTAATAATTATATGCAATAACTTAAGTATTGTAATTCTAGTAATAACTAGTAAGTAAAATAAGAATAAGTGGAAGACGCCCACATCACTCCCCCCCGGAGACCGTTACTACGGGCGAAAGAAATTAGGAAACCGAACGATACGTCCAGATCGCGTCTTCTTTACTTGATCCTGCAGCGGGCTATCCTTAGCTTTTGGGATGGGGTTAGCTGCACGACTACTCGTGGGAGGGGGTTCATCTTGTAGATTAGGAGTAAGGACAGAAGGAGGGGACGGATCAACTAGTAAATAGGCCGGTTTCAGGCGGTCTATTGAAACTGTGACACTTCTACCCTTGACAAGTATTTTATAAGTTTTGTCTCCTCTTTCGAGCACTTCATACGGGCCAGTGTAAGGCGGCTGCAAAGCACCGCGCAATGCATCAGTCCTGAGAAAGACGTGACTCGAGGTAGATAAATCCTTGTAAATGAAAATTTTGTCCTTTGCATGTCGCGCGGCTGCAGTTGGTCGTAGTTTAGCTACAAACTGCCGCAAGCGACATGTGAAGTCGGTCAAATCCAGAGAGTCTGGGTTTGATGCATGGAAAAATTCTCCTGGGAGACGTAAGGGTTCACCGTACACCAGCTCGGCCGAAGAAGCTTTTAAGCTGTCTCTGTAAGCCGCTCTGATACCCAGGAGTATCAATGGTAGTGTGTCTACCCAATTGCAGTCCGCATAACACATAATGGCGGCCTTCAGATGGCGGTGAAAGCGTTCTACTAAACCATTACACGCCGGATGGTAGGCGGTCGTTTTACGGTGTTTGAATCCGATCATTCTTGCCAAATACTGGAAGAGCGTGGATTCAAATTGTCGACCGCGATCGGTGACTATATCAGTGGGACATCCAAATCTGGATATCCACGATATTAATGCCTTTCCAACGGTTTCGGAGGTCATATCTGCCATTGGTGTAACTTCAGGCCAACGTGTAAAGCGGTCTACAATTGTCAGACAGTACTTGTAGCCTTGAGATGGTGGGAGTGGGCCAATTATGTCAACATGTATAAAGGCGAAGCGAGCACGAGGGAGTTCGTATGTGCCCAAAGGAGAAGACACATGACGATTTACTTTTGCTCGTTGACATGCAATACATTGTCGTGACCACTCTCGACACTCTTTACGCATTCCGGGCCAGACAAAGCGTTCAGCAATCAGCTTAGTAGTTGCGTCTATGCCCGGGTGACTAAGACCATGAAGGCTGTCGAAAATTTGTCTTCGCAAAGGTTGCGGTACAAAGGGTCTTGGCGATGAGGTACTTAAATCACAATATATCTCCGTACCACAATCCGCGACTTTCACCTTCTCGAGACGGAGTGAAAATTCACCGTCAAGGTATTGCAACAATTCTTGATCAGAAGCTTGATGCTGAGCAAGTACGTCTAGGCCAATCGTCATTCGCAGTTCATCGACACGGGACAATGTATCGGCGACAACATTGTCTTTGCCTGAAATGTGTCTGATATCGGTCGTGAATTGCGCAATAAAATCTAGATGACGGAATTGGCGAGGCGAGCAGTTAGCTTTTCGTTCTCGGAAAGCAAAACTAAGGGGTTTGTGGTCTGTATAGACCACAAAATGCCTCGCTTCCAACATATGACGAAAGTATTTTATACTTTCGTATATGGCCAATAACTCGCGGTCATATGGCGAGTATTTTTGCTGTGATGGGCTCAGTTTTCGCGAGAAAAACGCGAGGGGTTGCCAAGCACCGTTATGCAATTGCTGCAAAACTGCACCCAGAGCCAAATCAGATGCATCTGTTACCAGCGCAAGTTTAGCTTCGCAGTCTGGGTGAGCCAGTAACGCAGCATTAGAAAGCAGTTCCTTACACTTTTCGAAGGCGGTAAGAGTATCACCGGTCAAGTTGACGGGATGAGATGCCTTAACGGAACCAGACAATAAGGCATTTAAAGGAGCCTGAATAACGGCGGCGTTGGGTAAAAATCTTCGATAGAAGTTTACCATGCCTAGGAAACGCCTGAGTTGTCTGACGGTCTTAGGTGGAGGGAAATTCGAGATAGCTTCTACTTTGACTTCCAAGGGCTTAGTGCCATTCTCGGAGATGCTATACCCTAGAAATGCGACTTCTTTTGCGCCAAAAACGCACTTAGAGACGTTTATAAGGACGCCATATGTCTCCATCTTGGTAAAAAGTTGACGTAGATGGTGTTCGTGCTCTTCTTCGCTACGTGAAAACACTAAAAAATCGTCAAGATAGGCATAAACGAAATCTAGGCCTCTCACCATTTCATCAACGAAACGCTGGAAAGTCTGCCCAGCGTTTCTTAGCCCAAAGGTCATGACCGGGAATTCAAATAGTCCGAACGGCGTGGTGATCGCCGTTTTCGGTATATCCTCCGCGCAAACAGGGATCTGGTTATATGCTTTAACCAAATCGATGGTCGAAAACACTTTGCATCCAGCAATGGAATGGGCGAAATCGTGGATGTGCCTAATAGGATAACGGTCTGGGATGGTCCGTGCATTAAGCATCCTATAATCGCCACAGGGCCGCCAGCCGTTATCCTTTTTAGGTGCTAGATGTAACGGCGAGGCCCAAGAACTTTGGGAGGGGCGGGCTGTTCCATTGTTGAGCATAAGTTCAAATTCGGCCCTAGCAATTTTCAATTTATCGGGGGCGAGTCTCCGGGGAGTGCATGATACGGGAGGGCCAGGGGTGGTCCTGATATAATGTACCGTCTCGTGCTTCGGAGTCGATGGTTTGCCTGAAGGGCGAGTAAGTTCTGGAAATTTATCTAAAATTTTATGAAAACAAGTGTCGCCTGTCGCAATTTTAACAGAATGAATATCAACTTTAGCGGAACATACATTTAAAGTTAAAGTTGTAGTATTATCAATTAATCGTTGGTTACGAACGTCTACAATTAGGTTATAATGACTAAGAAAATCTACGCCTATGATAGGTTTAGTAACATTAGCGACAACAAAACGCCAAGGAAAATTACGCCTTAGGCCTAAATTTAAATTTAAATCTATAAAACCGAAAGTGTCTATGTTCGTTCCATTGGCTGCACATAACTGATAATTTGTTTTAGCACGACTTTCACAAAGCACTGACCGAGGGTAAACGCACAAATCACTTCCAGTGTCTATCAGGAATTTCGTGTTAGAACTACGGTCCGTGACGAACAGGCGACTTGCTGCAGTTGGGCAATCGTCAGTCGCCATCAGCGACTGCCCGTAGGGTTTCCCGCCATGTGGTAGTCGCAGGGCTTGGTGCAAATGGCAGCTTTTGGACCGAATTTGTGATGGTACCAACAAACAGGGAACTTGCGGTAACTGGAGTTCGATCGAGTTCTAGTACGAGAGGACGAACGGCGTCGCGGAGCTCGCGAACGTCGACCCGAGTCATGGGACGCACGCGTATGCTCATCAAGCTTCATCGCAAGGCGTTCGACCATCATCTTCAGTTCGGCGATCTCACTAGAAGAATTATCGCTACCTGTGCGTGTAGAAGTCTCAGCTACATTGCAGGGTGACGTTATTTCCTGAATCCTATCCGCCAGGTCAGCTAATTGGTCGAGTGTGTGCGAAGGCTGTGATGCTAGGACTGTTTGGATATTTCTCGGCAGCCTATTGCTCCAAATCGTCCGGATGAATTCTTCTGGAACGGCTGGGCCGGCTAAATCCTGGAGATGCCTCAGAAATTGAGAAGGCTTCCTGTCTCCGAGCTCTTCGTGAGTGAGTAATTGCTTTACCTTTCTCTCGTGGGAAGCGGAAAGACGTTTTATCAGCTCACTCTTGATCTTCTCGTAACGCTTCTTAGCCGGAGGGTTGACAATCAGGTCCTTGACAGCCTTGGCATGCACGATGTCTAAATTGCTAATAACATTGTTAAATTTTATATTATCTTCAGTTATCCCAAAATTTTCAAACTGACCTTCAAGAAGGGCGAACCATATTTCCGGATCGTCCGGTGAAAAAGCTGGTACCTTAAGGTTATATTTCCGGGTGCCTGGTGTGTCGTCGCCGGTACTGCGCTTTTTGCGGCGCGTCGTAACATTAGATGCACCGCCATTACGCGATGTTGCCGTTTTAGCTGAATCGCTGCTATCGTCGCTCATCGTGGCCTTTTTCTCGGGGTCACCAGTTATGGGTGCTTCCATGTGGGGTACACTAGCTTCGCTACCAGCACTGCCGGTATCTTGTGAAAGCGTGATGTATAGCTCCTGGACTAATACTAGTACTTAGCTGCTTGTTGGCTCCAGAAACGATGAGCTTCGGTGTAGGGCGTGTAGGGTGCGTAGCAGTAAAAGCCGTAGATGCAGGAAGCACTATTTAATGCGTAACTTAGCACTACACACAGAGAAGGAAGGTGCACAAGCGACAGAGAATTATATATGAACACAGCGGATAACAGGAAATGCAAGAAAGAAAGAAAGGTGCAATCACTCAACAATTTCAATGTCATAGCATTAATAGAAACGTATGAAATATTCGCGAGATGCGCAAGCGACGGGCGACACGAGCTTTGCGTCCGACCGTAGATCCGTACTGAGTCACCCGTCTCGGCAAACTCGCGTCTAAGCTCGCGTAGGTATAGCGCTCGAAGTCCGCATAAAGCTAGTGGCTCATTGAATAGTCAGGTCTACACAATATGATTGAGCTTATGAATAACATATGACTTAAGTAAATAAATGTGCGATTTATATTATTTAAGTATGTAGTAATTATGTATATAAGTATTGATAGTATATTTAAGTATTAAACGTTAGTATACCGTAAGATAAGATCGACCAGCTTGCGGCTAATTAAGCTAATGTGATCCTTGCCTAATGCAGATGCATTGCTAGTCAGCGATCTTTTAGTCCAAGGGAAGTAAGTATTTTTATTGGTGATTTTGTGATTTATAGAATAGTTATATAGTTATAGTTAGGTATTTAAATAGTTTTAGGTTATAGTTATATAAGTAGTTTTAAGTAATAATTATGTAAAATACTTTAAGTAATAATTATATGCAATAACTTAAGTATTGTAATTCTAGTAATAACTAGTAAGTAAAATAAGAATAAGTGGGAGACGCCCACATATCTTCTAAACTAAGCGTCGTACTGTTGTGTGACTGAATCAAGCGCGCCTCCGAACGCGGGCCTCTCAACCGCCAGGCTCGCGCGAACGTGGCACGAAGCGGGCGAGTGTCGCGGCGAGGAGAAATTTCTGCACATCAAAAGTAAGTTTTTTGATGTAATATTTTTTAGTTATATCAGAAAATCTAAGCTGTATTTTTTACTTGGTGATAGTTTAAACGCTTAGTATAATTGACGACAATGCATTTTAATAGTTTTTGTGTCATATAGTGTTCGTATTCACAAGTAATTTACCTTTGTTGTCAAAATGACCTTATGGGGACAATTGTTACAATTTCTTGGGTATGGTTGTACCGGTACAACTGTCCCCGTGGTACAATTGACCTCATAAGACCGTTTAATGATGTAATTCTTCCTATTTATTTATTCGGGTCAAAAATTTTAAAAGGTATGAGATTATAGTTTTAAAATATAATTTGCACCGATTCGTCATATCGCCTGTCTTGTATTCTGTCGGATTATTTTTATTTTGATTATAATATTATATAAGGAAAAATATTAGCCAGTTTCTGACTATTGTACCAGGGGATAGTTGTACCAAGGGGACAATTGTTACATGTGCCTTTCCATACAATATGATAATTGATTATTTGCGTGTTTTTTTGTTGTTTATCACAATTATAACAGCAATATAGTAGCTTCTATGACTTAATTAACCATGTTTTAAAGTCCTTATTATAGAATTTGTTGCTAGAGATGAAAAAAAATATGTTTTATGTTTTTCAAGTTAACGAAAGTTATTTCAGTTAGTTGTGTGAAATTTTTTGTCTTTTAATTTTAGTTACATTAAAGTTTGTTGTCGCCGAGTTAAGGTCATATTTAGAAATACATTTCTTTGCTTAAAAACAGTGTTTTATTTCCTCAAAACTTTGGTACAATTTACCCCGTAATGGGGTACAATTGTACCAATTTTCCAATTCTATTCAAATAAAAAAAAAATATGTTTATACAGTTTCTATAGCCATAAGAATGATTCTACCCTCTAGCTAACTAATATAGGTATCGTTGAGTATTAACACTATTTAATAAATATTAAAAAACAACTAGCAATTCAGCGCCAAAGGAAAAATGGTACAATTGTCCCCGGTCTACCCTACCTATAAAGTACGATAAATATATCTTTCAAAAATGCTTGCTTACTTTTTGTACCATTAATATTTCATTAATATTGACTATTTCACTGCCTCTTTGATTCCAACTAAAATAAAAACATAAGAAACCAGTATACCAACCGAAGAAATCACGCGCCAAAATGCTGGCCACTAAAACACGCAAAAAAAAACTGAAATTCTACACGAACAATACAAATTAAAACAAAATGATTAATAAACGATTACAAAATCTCACAACCACAAACAAATTTAATAAGTTGTGTGTGCTCCAGTGACGTAACATGCAGGATTAGGGATGTCACAAGATCGACCCAGAGGGAATAAAATTACGTATGTGTCAGTCAATGTTTACGTACGGACAGGAAGCAAATTTTGCTATTTTTTTTTGGAATTGCTACAGATTATATTACCCGTGTTGTATTAGTTCTAGCACAAGGGAATGAGGGTTGGTTGACCTTGCAATTTCTTTAACTAGAAAGAAGATAAGAATCTGACGTTGTATCCTTATTTTTTTTTTTAATCATGTGTGTTAGCAGCCTTGATTTGTATTCAATTTTAGAACATATCACATTGACTTAATGACCGATGTGTTTACATATAATTGTTATAACAGCTGTTTTTATTTGTTTATTAGACTTATTTCGATGAACATCTTTCAAACAGGTATGCCTTTTATTCCGAATTTTCCTAGAGGATCAAAATTCTTGAGCACTGCTAGTTATTTCAGTTTGTCAATATTTAGTTTGTTGTTGTTTATACAATTTGTCTAGATAGTTAAGTTTTACATCCTAACAGGATTGTTTTTAAAAAACACTATTTACTTGAAATGGATAAAATTTAATAACTGAATTTAATACATTACAGAAAATGAGTTTTACTAGATTCTAAAGTAAATACTAAATAACCTAGGTGATCTACGATAGATCAAGGCATGGAGCCAGTGACTGTCCGCACCGTAGGTCCGGATACGAAGGAAGTGCCATCTTGTATCTGGATTTAACTATATATATTAAACGCGTGACCTCTCCTCTAGGGTGGGTCGCGATGATATATTAAAATAAACAGTAAATTCATAGGAAGCTTCCTGTTTATCTTCCTAAGAATTGTTTTTTATTTACGTTAGACATTCTTTTAGGAATCAAAAGTAAATATTTTAATTTGCTATAAAAATGGGTGATTGACATTCCATAACAAGATATACACTATAAACAAAACAGCGCTGCCTGAAGCATACAAAAACATAAAAGAACATCAAATTACTAAAATAAATTCATAATTATAGTATCGTAACGTTTTCCGAAGTACTGCCGGAATACGAGTAGCACTCCAATTTCGAATTAAGAATACTAATTTCCTCCTGATATTTATAATTTTCAACAGTATTGCAGAATTTTCCTGTATACATGAACTTATTTTTAATTCAAGTAAGTACCTATTAAATCTACGTATAATGAACTAAAAAATAACCGATGCCAAACTATTTAGTAATCTGTGCCGATGTTTTCATTATTTATTTATTCTACATTCATAAGTCTTATTTATCAATGAATAAGTAATCAAATACAGAGAGCATAAAATCGATCATTCGTCTCTCAATGACACAAGATACTAAAATTACCCGTAGGACTACATAAACTCCACGCTCTTATTCGTTTTCCTACTTTGAGCAAAATAAAAGTGTTTTTTACCGATCCTATAATATTGTTGATGTCATTTTATGGAGGCATCAAATCTTTATGGTAGGCATGCGTTTATGGGGCTCTCAAGTAATAAAAAGCCGCCACGTTTTTTGGAAATTAATGGAAATGTTGTAAACTCAATTGCGAGATCGTAATAGTTATCGCACCGTAATTTTTCATTTAATCAGATGACCCATTACAATCTAGATTGAAATGATAAGGTAAGACGTAAAATTTAAACAAAAATCTTATGTAAATTGTATTTTTGGTTATTTTGTAATATGGCAATTGTTTAAATGCCTGTATTGCTGTATATCTAATTATTTCCTATGTATATTTTCTTCTACTTATTTATGATAATTATTCAAAAACTTGCTGCGCCTAGGGCGTATTTTTTTGGAGTAGGCGATTCACAAAAACTTAACGTTTTAGGTCAACTGATTCTTGCGAAATTTTCTCTAAATCCGTTTTGCAAGATTGAGTACCAAACATCCAACTTTCGCATTTATAATATTAGTAGCATCGAGATATAAGTTGTATTTCAATGATTAGTAGGAAGTAAGAAGAATAACTAACTAATACTATAAATGTGAAAGTGAGTTTGTTTGTTACCTCTTCACGTTTTATCTACTGCACCAATATTTCTGAAATATTATAAATGTGAAAGTGAGTTTGTTTGTTACCTCTTCACGTTTTATCTACTGCACCAATATTTCTGAAATATTATAAATGTGAAAGTGAGTTTGTTTGTTTGTTACCTCTTCACGTTTTATCTACTGCACCAATCTTCCTGAAATTTCGCATACATATAGCTGGAAGTACAGAGAAGGACATAGACATTTCATCTGGGAAAAAACACTGTTCCCGTGGGAAATTCACGCGGGCGAAGCCGCGGGCAAAAGCCAGTAATAAAAATATACTTGCTACTCTATGAAACTCTTACTCATATAATTTTTGTTTGGTTTGCTTTTGTTGATCAATATTATGGAAAGTCTAGAACATCTATAATTCTTTCCATCGTAAAACATTTTGGTGATATTTTTTTACAAATGAAAAAAAAAAGATTTAATCAAAATATCAATCCAAAATCAGAACAGACAAAGTAGTACTAAGCGAAGCATACACTAGCAAATTCTATTACACAACGCCAAATTATATACCGAATCACAACGGTGGCTATAAATTACCATTTTGCCCCCTTTTGTTCTGTCCCCAACCGCCACAGTGGCGGCATCTGTCCCCAAATTACAAACTGCAGCAAATGTTGTGTGTAATATGTGTAATTCTGTGATTCTTTTGGGGGCGAAATTAAGTGGATTAGAGGATAGTACAAGCGCGTACACATTTATTTATTTAAAACTAGCTTTCGCCCGCGGCATCGCCCGCGTGAATTTCCCACGGGAACAGTGCTTTTTCTCGGGATGAAAGGTACCCTATGTCCTTCTCCGTACTTCTATGTGTATGCAAAATTTCAGGAAGATTGGTTCAGTACATGAAGCGTGAAGAGGTAACAAACAAACAAACAAATAAACAAACCAACAAACAAACTCACTTTCGCTTTTATAATATTAGTTAGGATTGTATTGCACAAATTATAAAAATTATGTACAAATGGTCGACTTAACGTCATATGACATTCTCTCCCAGAGACATGTGTCTTAATTTTTTGTTTTAACGATACTTATACTCTGATATATAGGTAGGTAGGAGTGATACAAAGCTATAGTTGTATGATAAATACATTAAAAGTGTTAAATAAAAATAAGGAAATGCTGAAGATGAATACTTTTTCAGTCTTTGTTTCCATTTGCGCAATATTTTCATTAACGTTATGCTTTTTAAATGTCCTTAAGGACATTTAATATATATAGCATTCATATAATCTTATAATAGCATTCCCAATCTTTTTGTACAAAAATAAAAATATTTTGTTTTTCTTTAGTAGAAATGTTATTTATTTGTAAACATTATCAAAATCTCTGTACAATATTTTATGTGAAAAATAAATAAAGACTAAGTAAAAGGTATTGAATTTGGTTACTACATCATGTACCATTTCGACATTTATTAAGATGAAAAGTCGCATCTACTCTTTCTAAAACTCGTATGCAGCGCAAAACCAAACTTGTAACGTAGAATTTCAATTTCAATCACAGTTTTGGTCACGACTGTACCATATCAAACGAATACAGACTCGCTGTATAATGCATTTGGAGTCAGATTGCTTTTATACTGAATTTGGTCAAAGTTGTTTTATTTAAATTAACTCGGTAGTTCTACAAATTACATAAATAAATTAATAGTAAAAAAACTTAAAAAAAAAGCTTTCATTGTTACTCTCAACAAACCCTTTCATTTGATACCCATATTGTAGAAATGCATAACAAATTACTATTACGCCATCTTGGATAGTCCGCCATAATAGATTTAGAATGACGTCACTTACCATATCATGCATTGTCTACCAAATTAATCGTGTTATACAAAATTTCAGCTCAATCAGTTGAAGATATCTACTTCAAAATTGAGTTCTAAGATTTCACCCGCCCGAACGAACATACTTACATACATTGAAAGTTAAATAAAAGCTTTTAACAAACTACCTCCCGAGTTGCGCAATACAATACATCCCAAAAACATCAAAATTACCTACATACATTAAAGAATTATTTTTTTTAAATTTAGATTTACACAGTAGTCGATAGTCACAGAGGTCAGAGATTATGTGATCTAGCATAGTATTATATTATCTTTATGATGGTAACTAAGTTGCTATACGAGTGACAAGTTGAAGTTAGGTCGCATACTTGACTGGTTGCTACCGAAGTGTGAACGGAGATAGTGTACACTAAGTTAAGCACAATCGACTTAACTAATATGTATTATAGGTCGATTCACTTGTGGTTATTAATAATTGTTATGTTGACTATGTTTGATGACGGAAATACGATGGCTGGTGCAGATACACCAAGTATCATGTCTTTACACTGAAAAAAATACTTACTTATACACAACCAAACTTTCGTTTACCCATAACACAAAAAGGTGACTACATAACTTTTTGCAATGTGTAACCAAACCCAGTTGGCTAATAACAGTTAACTTTTTGTTAAAATCAAGTTAACTTTATTAGTATTTTGTCAAACTTTGGTTATTCCTGAAATAGCCAAAGTAGTTAGGTTATCCTTTCTTTGAGTGTATCTCAAGTAAAGTCACTGACTTAGAACATTTTAACCAATTAGGAGAGGCTAGGAGATGATGCGATCGCTAATTTCTATGAAAAACATCTGCTTGCTAAAGCCTTA